>CAIGRF010192160.1:3646-37576 GCA_903798235.1 Fraxinus ornus | reverse complement strand
ATTTCCCATGACTAAATAGTCTTTTACGTGCAATCTATAGTCTCGTACCTAAATATCATTTTCTACGCTAACAAAAACACAATAACTACAAAACTCGTGCATTGCACGAGTCACCAACTAGTATCCCTAAAAGATGATTCGGTGTCACGAGATGTACTTTTTATTTATTTGTTAAAACTTGCAAGTACTCTCGTTTATTCTTATTTAAAATCAACTGCAAAATAGTTGAAGAAGGCGACAACAGCAAAATGTTGCACTAACTCTCCCATTTTGAAAGCCATAATTTGCTCATATTCGGTAGAGATTGAAATCAAAATTTTAACAAATTTTGATAAAAATTGACGAAATATATGATTAAATAGTTGTGATTCATATGAAATAAGTGGTTCACTTTGATTTAGATTTTAATCAAATTTTTACCAGGCCTTTGTTTGAATCCTATTATTTGGTTAAAATAGATTTTGAAATGGTGATTTTATAGAGAATGTGTGGTTAAAAACTAGGAAAAAATTAAGATTTATATGTAAAATTATTTTATTAAGAAAATGTGGTTGAAAATGAATTTGGAGAAAAATGTATTATTGAGAAAGTGGGATTCAAACAAGGGCAAGGCTTTATCTTAGACTTCTGATACTGAATATTTTTAAGACGTTAATAATCGAAAATGATTTTGCTACTTGTACATAATATAATGTGAATGGAAAAGATTGGATGACAAAATTGATTTTGTTTAAAGTGCTACGTGACATCTTGTAATTTATTATGTAAATCTTGATATATATGTAGCAAGATCCAATCGACAATTACCTGAATATTTATACATTATTTTATTTAATTATGACTATCTACAAAATAAAATGAAAACTATAAATTCCTAATAACTATAAATATATCACAAAACAAATTTTGAAGTCTTTTTAAAAAATAACCACAATTCAAATTTACCTGAAAATAATATAGGCTGTGAATTTGACTCCCGAATAACTATATTTACTATTTTCTTTAATTTTTAAAAATAAAGAGTTCGTTGAACTTGATAAATGAAGATCTCTATAAAACAAAGTAAATTAGATAAATAAGAGCATTACTATTTAACATCATGATAATTAAATATCGGTGATGTGCCACCCATTATCTCCCACTTTCCCTCTCTCTCTCTCTCTCTCTCTCTCTCACCTCCCATCTCTCTTATAAAAATTGAAATGTTCAATCTCATTATTCTCATAGATTGCCACATTACCAATATTCCATCATCATAATGATTTAAAAAAAAGATAGCATTATTTGAGAAATAAATAGTTCATTGGAGATGAAAATTCAAAAATAAAAAATTTCTATTATAGATGATATTAGTCCACCAAATTTTAACGTTTTTACTATTTCATATTTAAATAATTCAAAAATAAAATTAAGTCGACGTTTGGTATATGTTTAGTTTCTACATTTATTTGGAATTCTAAATGATGATATTTTGTTATTCTTTGGACGGATTAGTACCTAATTTTGTTATTTATTGATTTTATTAAGAAAAACTAATGTTTGGACGAAGAATTGAAAAAAAAGAATGGAAAATGACTAAAATGAAGCAAATGCAAGGTTCGAGGATTAAAATGCAAATACTCAATAGTTGTATCTAGGGCGGACATGGTCCGATTCAGTTCGAGACTGAAGAGAACCGAACCGAACCAAATTTTTCGGATATTTAATAAATGGAACCGTCGGGTCCAAATATAATTATGGAACCGTTCGGGTTCGATTCCGTTCGATTCAGTTCCATAATTTATTTTTTTAACATTTACAATAATACTACATAAATACAACTAATAATATGTTCATTCGTAGTTTCGATGGTCAGTTGGAGAGGACAAGTTGGACTCGACAGTAAGCGACTTCAATTTGGGCATGTAGATTGTGCATACCGAATGAAAGTATGAAATTGGAAAGTGAATTATAAAAACTTAAAAAATGCTTAGATCTTGAGCTAATAATGAAATTAATGATTGTACCAAAAAATTAAAACAAAAAAATTATATTTAGAAATTATGTTGGTTTGGGCTAGTTAGGCATGAACTTGACTTGGGAGTTAGAGCATTAATCACTAAATTAGTTAATTTTCTAATTTGTTTAGAAAAAATTAAAATAATTTAATTAATTCAATATAAAAAATATAAAAAATTATTTAGATTCAATTCTTAGTTTAAAACCGAGAACCGAACCCAACCCATCGGTTCTCGATTCAAATATTCGTTCGGGTATTTAATTTATGAAGAATCGCTTGGTTCGATCCGATTTGGTTCGAGAGTTTTGTCTAGCCCTAATTGTGTCTGACCTGACAATGAAAAGTCGAGAGTGATGGGGTCGGTCAGTTGGATGAGAAAAGAAGTCAAATTGATGAATATAGTCAAAGTATTATAAATTATCAAATCTCAGCCGAAAAAGTTATGCTCCGAATTTTCTAGATTGTAACCCATTTTTGGCATAGCAAGCGTTCGAATTGGAGAAATGATAATTCTACAAGAATTGTATCCATTTGAGTTATATTTTCGATTCACTTTGAATTACCTCAATCAGATATCGAGAGAGAAAGTTACGACAAAAATACTAAAATTGCTCGAAACAAGCCTAAGCACACCTAAGCCTGCAGAGAAGGTGCGTGCCTCCTCCTCTTTCGAGACGCTTTAGGCTGCCTAATGGGTTCATGCGTACGCCCTAGTTTGTACTAGGCGCGCGCCTCGGTATAAAACGAGAAAAAATCGATTTTTCTTATTTTTATTTTGGTAACAACTCAATATAATCTATTTGGCATCCTTTCAATATCAAAACGTGAGAGACCTCTCGAGACCTAAAAATCTCTATATTCTACATACTTTGGAGGTGAAGAACAACGTTTGATCGTCAAATAAAGGCGAATTACTCGAGATTTCTGAAGATTATTCAACCAAAATCAAGATTTCATTCTAAAAAGTGGATTTTCTCCACTTTCTTCCATCTTTTCTTGATCCGAGTGATTTTTTCCAAATTATCTTGTATAATTTAATTAATAAGATGATGGACTAGTTTTTCTTTTGTATTAGGTGAATGATAAACCCTATTATTATTATTTTCGTTCAAGATAATTAGTTTAGCATTTCTTAATTTTTCTTGATTGGTTTTGCATTTTCATTGAACTATTTGATTGTTTGACCACCAATTGAATAGTAATTGGCTTGTTGTAGCATAATGATACTTACAATAAGTATAAAACGCATCAAATCAACACATACGCAATATATATTATGAATAATATCTATGACATGTGCAATCACGCGTCATAAATCCTGTTAATCAATGCATGTTTTTCATATGAATTTGGAATATGAATATGATTGAGTCGTGTTAGACATATGTTTAATATATTTTTAAAAAAAATATTGAATAAAAGTGGATTATTGATTGTTTTGAATACATGGATTTACTAGATTACGAATTAAGAAATGAATTATAAGGCAACAACGGGATTTAAGATTCTAATACAAACATTCACATACCATATAAATATTTTATTTGCTTTCTTAATTTAGGATTAACATAGAAAACATACAAGTCATCTCTTTTGATATTACATGACTTTGAATTTGATAAACGTTATTGAACTAGATATTAGACCTTATTTTTCGTGGGAACGATAAACTCAAAGTTCACCGATTTCTATTACTTGTACAACGATCCCTTACGCTTGCGGATTTCAGTGTAACATTTGGGTTTCATTTTCTTTGCTAAAATTCTACTTTTCAAAAAATGATTAATGAATAAATGGGTGGTACTTGCGGATCTTACAAATGTGTGATTAAAAATAACGTTTTACTTTGTTTTATATTTTTTTTTAGTAAAGAAAATGAAACTCAAACATAAATAGAAAACTTTCTTATTTTTTAACCACTCATTCTCCAAAAAATTACAATTTCAAAACTTATTTTTCCAATTTTTTTTATTAAAATGGGGTCCAAGGGATCAGTATACCACAAAACATTATGAGCCTGTTTGGTTCGAATTTTACAATTCTACAGTAAATCAATTCTCATTTTTCAACCACACATTCTTCAATAAAATAATATTTTATATCACATCAATACTTTTTTCTTCTTTTTCAACCACACATTTCCCATCATATCACTATTCAAAATCAATTCTTCCTCCAAAAAATCTAAACCAAACAAGCTCTAAATAAATTGCATGAACCTGTTGTGGTGTACTGTGTAATTAGCTTATAAAAAAACATATTTTTTATTAAGGGCCTGTTTGGTTTGGATTTTACAATTCTACAGTAAATCAATTCTCATTTTTCAACCACACATTCTTCAATAAAATAATATTTTATATCACATCAATACTTTTTTCTTCTTTTTCAACCACACATTTCCCATCATATCACTATTCAAAATCAATTCTTCCTCCAAAAAATCTAAACCAAACAAGCTCTATGTTTGGTGGTGATTAAAATCAATCTTTTTGTAGATTTTGATAGAAGTCAATGAAACGTGTGGTTAAAAAGTTGTGATACAACAAAATATATGATTAATATTAATTGTTAACTTTGATTTAAAATAAAATCTAAATTTTAATGGAATGGAACATGTAATTTCAAGTTTTCAACCCCTTGTAAAAAATAGTTGCGGTTCAAATTTCCCTCTAATAAGGAAAAAAGGGAGGAAAAAAAAAAATGAAAATGAAAATGAAAGTCATCCAGAGCCAAAGGTAGAAAGAAAGAGTAATTGAGCCGTTGAACTAAGGTGACTCCGCATGCACGCACATTAAGCGTCAAGACTCGAGAGTCGGCACCGTGCACGTCGAAACCGCACACACCGCGAAAATCATTTGTTCCCTTTGCTCGTTCTTCATCAAATTCTTCCAATTATCTGTAGTACTGTAACAATTCCTCAAAATTACTATTTTTTTCTTTTCAATTTCAGTAACATTTTCAATTTTTTGGAGCATAGAATAAATCGAAATGGGGCAGCCATCGGCGCCGCCACCCCCGATTACCCATCCTCCGCCGTCTCCTCTAACGCCACCGCCTCCAGCTCCTTCCCAATCTGCCGGAGGAAACGTCGGGGGTTGCCAGGTGCGTTGCGCGGGTTGCAAGATGGTGCTGACAGTGGGCCCGGGTTTGACGGAGTTCGCGTGCCCTAGTTGCAAATTGCCGCAAATGCTGCCGCCTGAGCTGATGCAGGCCAACCAGGCACTGCCCCATCAACAGCGCAACGTGCAGGCGTACGGCATTGATCCGACGAAGATACAGCTGCCTTGCGCGCACTGCAAGGCCTTGCTTAATGTTCCCCATGGCTTGTCACGCTTCAATTGTCCTCAGTGCGGCATTGAACTGGCAGTTGATCTCTCAAAGTTTCGATATCTTTCTTCGGATCTTCGCCTGCCCCCGCCTTCTGAAGAAGTCAATGAGGTTCCCTCATATTTCTCCTATTTTTTGCTTTTTATGTGGGTGCATAGTATGTAGTGACATATAAATTGGAATGTTTAAATGGCATTGGATTTCTTTGCTGTCTGATTCGTGCGATATCTATTCAGATAAACCTTCTTACCTCGGGGATTTCACTGTGGTTCATGTGAAGTTTTGTGAGATTATTACTTCTGCATAGTCTCATCTGATACTTTGCAGTTAAGAGACCTGGTTAATAAGAATAAAAAGTTCAGACGTTCAATCATTGGAAGAACTGAAAATACAAAAGTTAGTCAAAGGAGGCTTCCCAATATCTCAGATTAAACCTTCTCATTCTTCGCTGAGATACTTCATTGGAATATACAGTCCTATCTTGTATTTCAGGTTTAACATTTGGACTAGTACCCAACACATTGGCTTCCGTCAAAGAAATATTGATTTCCATCACTCTTTGTTTTAAAAGTTGACGGACATAACTTTTAAAGTTGCAATTGTGAAATATTTGTGAAAATTCAGTGGCAACTCGGAAAATTGTAAACATTCGGGAAAGTATAGTGGCAACTGGCCCCTTACGAACTTTAATGTAGTTTTCATTAATTACCTGTCTCCAAATGACTCAACACATTTGTTTTTCATGTTATGAACTTCGACATTCTTTTGTAAATATTATATGTTTAACATGGCAAGCTTGCCATGTCCTAATAAAAAATAAAATAGAATTCAATGCAGATAACCTCTGAGAAAGACCATAATTGTAACTCGACGACTGTAGATCCCTTTTAATGCACAAAATTACTGTTTCTCGCTGGAAAAGTAATTATTAAGAATGAAATATCTTATAGAATAGTACATGCTGGATCTTTTAATCATATAAAACTTGTACTTGCCCCTCATGCATCCAAAAATACATTCTTGTGGTAAGATCTAACATCTATTCTTTCTCTTTCTTTTCCGATTCATCGATTTTAATACGATCCTCCTTTCATCCAAAAAAAGGAATTTTTGTACATTTCTTACTTGTCATTTGACTCTAATTATACTCATTGAATTATCAGCCTCGGATCCCTCTAAGAATGAGTTTAACCTTTTCTGTTACCTTAAAAATGCTTCCATATTAATTCTTTGCTTTTCCTGTATCTGTTATTTCATTTCTCGTAGAAGAAAACGGAAGAGAAATGAACTAAAATATTGGAAAGAAAAAGTTAGATGATGTTTTTTCAACGGCTTTTGTTTTGAGGACAGAATTTTGAAGGGACGTTGTGGAAGCATTCTTCTCATAAGAAGATATAGCATTACAATCAGGGTAATACCGCAGTAGTCTCCTTTGCTTTGTAGAAAAAACGATTACTTGTGCAGGAGACACCGGTTAGTTCAAAGACCTTAATTTGCTGAGGATAATCCAATTATGGATCCGTTTCTTTTGGTAGTTGAAGAAAAACATTGTATTTGCCATGTTACGGGTGAGATTGGTTGTGCTTATGGTTGTTGAGGCCTTATTTCATAATCCTTTTAACGAGGGTGAAGGGTTGAGACTTTAAATGAAACTGCAAGTGTCTTAATTTGGTCGATTTGGAGAGAAGGAACTCTAAAATCTAGATCCTTCAAGCTTTTGAAGCATTTTGCTTAAAAGTTCCCGTAAAGTTGGATCTCCTAACACATTTTTGGCTCTTGCAGATATTTTGTTGAGTTCTCTGTGAGTTTTATACGGAATTTTTTTATCTATTTTCTTTTTATTACCAATTGCATCTTTAGAAGTTGCTTGTTTTAGAGTTTCTCTTTCTTAATAATGTATTTTCCCTGAATTACAGTAAATCGTTGATATTTTCCTTTTGAAATAACACCATTTAGGTAGCTATCGAAGTTGAGCGCGAAGAAGATGAAGGTGGAACAGTGGGAGATACATTCATGGATTACGTATGAGTCCTTATCCTCCCTGAATAATCTGTTTTCTCTAGCTACCTTCACTCTGCATTGAGCTGTTCTATTGAATTTATGGACCTTAAGGAGACACTGTTAACTTTTCTCTTCTGTTTTTCTTTGCATTTTCAGCGTCCTCCCAAACTGTCCATCGGTCCTCCCCACCCAGATCCTATTGTGGAGACATCTTCCTTATCTGCAGTGCAGCCTCCTGAACCTACTTATGATCTGAGAATTAAGGATGACCTGGAAAATTCAAAAGCACTATCTTGCTTGCAAATTGAAACATTGGTCTATGCTTGTCAGGTTGCTTTTACAACTTGACACACATAGAGACAGATATATGTATGTTGTTTTTAATGTTTACAATGTTAATCTTGTTTCCATGACAGAGGCATCTTCAGCACCCTCCCAATGGTGCAAGGGCTGGATTTTTTCTTGGAGATGGCGCAGGTGTGGGTAAAGGACGGACTATTGCAGGGTTAATATGGGAGAACTGGCGCCAAGGGAGAAGGAAAGCATTGTAAGTGTTCTGTGATATGCACTGGTTAGTGCGAGTTAGGTGTCACGAGGTCATATCTTAATTATGTTGAGCAGCAGTGATTGGATGATGCAGTGTCTAATAAACTCGAGTTCTATATTTTTTTTCTTTCTTTTTCTAATGACCTTATGCAGGTGGATTTCCATTGGTTCAGACTTGAAATTTGATTCTAGGAGAGACTTGGATGACGTGGGTGCAATGTGTATAGAAGGTACATACTGCTTTTTTACTTGACTTTTTTCTATTAACTGCCTTGAAATTGGGGTTGTTATATTCTCTTGTTCCTGTCTTTTCATATGTCTGGAAGCATTCAGTTGCACACACATTTGAACTTAACTATTTATACAAACATGATCATAGGTGATTTGTCCGTGTTATGCCTAGATTTTGAAAACAACTTCTGGAATCAGCAAATAGTATTAAATCCACAAATTTGGTCCTTCTATTTATCAAGACAAACACGATCATAATGATTTGTCCATGTTGTGTCTAGATTTTGAAAACAACTTCTTGAATTAGCGAATAATATTAAATCCACAAATTTGGTCCTTCCATCTATTTTGAGACTGATAGGTGAGGTGGCCATTTGAACCTTAACTGAAGGTGTTTGGTGTTAGACGGTAACACAATAGTTGAACCAATTTCACAATTTGAAAGTAGAAACCATAGGAAGGGGAAAAAAAGAGAATAAATCTGCATATGGAAGCAATAAGCAAGGGAACCCTTCTTTTTAGTATACACTTGATCGACTAATATCAAGGGTTTCATTTTCTTGATTAAGTAAAAGGTGGAGTAATAAGGTCTCAATCCCCTGATTTTTAATTTTATACCTTTCTGATTGTGATGTTTCGAATTTAATTGTGTCAATGTCTGTTCGTACTTGCTGTATACAGACCTAGGGGTTAAATGACATAATAAGATGACCATTTCAATTTAATTGTAATGTTGTCGTTTTCTCTCTCTGTCTAGGATTTTATTAAAATTTCAGTGATATCATAATATGATTCAATAGTCAGGATAATTTGGTTATTGTTGGCCTAAAGTATTTGAGGTTTAGAGGATTTCTGAGTTGGTTTCCTTGTACTTTTACCTTGTAGTGCATGCTTTGAACAAGCTTCCTTATTCTAAGCTTGATTCAAAGTCCGTTGGCATTAAGGAAGGAGTTGTTTTCTTGACGTA
Organism: Fraxinus ornus; assembly: GCA_903798235.1. Taxonomy (NCBI): domain Eukaryota; kingdom Viridiplantae; phylum Streptophyta; class Magnoliopsida; order Lamiales; family Oleaceae; genus Fraxinus; species Fraxinus ornus. The sequence goes on along the minus strand of CAIGRF010192160.1, from coordinate 28,505 downwards.
TAGCAGCCTCATAGCATCTTCTGAAAAAGGTCGTTCTCGTTTGCAGCAGCTTGTACAATGGTGTGGAACCCAGTATGATGGTCTAATCATATTTGATGAGGTATCAGAGCTTCCCACGAAATGAATATATCAACATGACTTGCACTTGCTAATCTTGTGTGATATCCGCATGTTTCATGCAAGGAAAACTTAAACATCTTTTCTAATTGCTTATTTTAGTGTCACAAAGCCAAAAATTTGGTCCCAGAAGCTGGAGGGCAACCTACAAGAACAGGCGAAGCTGTGCTCGAAATTCAGGTGTGTACTTTGCTAAACTGGTTAATTAAAACTTGAGTTAATACACGTCTCACTTTCAATCCTTTAGCCGTACCAGGATATATATTTACTATTGTTTTTCTTCCCGTGGAAAAGGCTTAACGGTTTCTGTTAATTTGGAAAGAATGATACAGATATATAGGGTTAGAAATTACAAGATAGAAAAGAAATAATGTACAGCTATTTAAAAGATTCTAATGGCTAGACAAACTAGAAAAGGATATATTACAGCCTATTAGAATATCTGAATGTAATAGAGGAATTTTTGCACATCTTTCAACAGTTCATTCTGTTACTTAGTTCAACTTGCTGGGGCACCAATAAATGGTTTTAAAAAAAAATCCAATTGAAACCTGCCTCAACACCTGCCTCACAATGAGGCGTGCAAAAAATGTCTCAAGGAGAGCGATTGTGAGGCAGTTTTTTTAAGGGGTGTGCCTCAGTTGTATAAGGCATAAGCCTCACAACACCGCCTCAAGGCTTGCCACCCACAAAACTTAGAAATTCTAATTGATCCATTTTAAGAATAGCCTACTCTCACAAAAGCATTATCCCCACCAATTAAAACAATAGTTTCTTATAGATTTTTTTTTTGTTTGTTTGCACACTATAAATTGTTCTATTGGGAATTTTCAAGATTGTCTATGATGTATTATGAGCTTAATTTGTATTTTAGTAATTTTTTTACATTTTTTGTTAGCTGTGAGGCTTACGCCTTGCCTCATGAAGGAAAAACACCTCAATACCCAATTACGCATTTTAAACTCTCTCTCATCCTCATCCCCTTTCCTCCACTACCTCTATTTCTGTATGCTTATGTTGGCGTTACTATCCTTCTTTCACTAAATATAAATATTTCAGTAATGATTGGTCTCTCTGCAAGGTTGATTTGCTTTGTTGTTGTTGAATCCTATAATACGATGGTCAAACGCCATTTTTTCAAGCAAAGAATGAAGGGATATGAATTAAATTGGACAGTGTTAGCTTTTTTAAAATATTAGAAACTATCTATTCCTTTAGCAACCTGATACTCCACCATCGTCTTTGTTCATTGAATTGATACCCCAAAATAGTAGGTTAAGTTGTACCATCGAAGTCTTGACAATTGAATGTGTCAAATTTAGTCCATCATATTAATGAATCGTGTAAACGATTGTAATCTTTAGAAGAAAAGAAGAGAGAAGACAATCTTTTAACTACTCATGCTATTGACAACTTTTAGCGTTACACTTTGGTTTTTGGAGCGCATGTAGGGGAAAAAGCTTGGGTTGGTGGTATGTTCATCCCTTCTTACACTCTGAATGATGCACATGGAAAAGACTGTAGTTTTGATATTGTTATGTCTCTGCCTACGTGGCAAGCTACATGGTTACCAGCTAAGAATACCATCTAAGTGCTTTCCAAGGTGATTAATTATCTTTCGAGGCAATGAGAAACATTCCATCACCTTGTTGACATAGTTTAGGAGACTAAATGACTTGATGCAGGGTCGTTCCTTCTTGACGATTTCTAGATACTCATTGCTTAACGACATACATAGGTCTCCATGACCGAAGTGGTAGAGATCAACCCTCAACCCTTGTGCAAATGTTGGTCAGACTTACGAAGCCACATGCGAAGCAACTAATGTAACGTTACCTACAATAACCATTGAGAGCAGACATCTTTTTACCTAGGATAGCATGTGTGATCTTGGAACTATGATGCGTAGTACGCGACATTGTGACGTGATGCAAATTGACCAATGAGCTGTTGAGTTGAGGTCACGTGTGAAGCATTCAGAGAGCCTCCATTCATTTCTCTAGCCTATAAATATTTACACTTTATGTTATTCAAGGGTAATCAACAATTTGATATTGTAGGAAATCCCGGTTCAATATATTATTGAATATGGGATGATTGTAATTAGATTAGAATTAGGAAGTAACTTTCTTGTTTCCTAATTTAGGATATTCTTTTCTTTCAGTATATAATAGGGGGTATTGTAACTCGTTTAAGTAATATTCTGAAAATAAGATTTTCCTTATTATTTTCTATATGGTATCAGAGCTCGGGTAAACTCAAACCCTAGAAATCAATGACAGAATCCAATCCCGACCATCAAAACACAACATCCGTCGAATCCGGTACCAGTGAAACCGAATCGACTCACAACATGACTGCGTTTGGAGGTGACAATTCCTCCTTTCCACTCACAGTCGAGAAACTCAATGGAAAAAATTACAGGGAATGGGCTCAAACCATTAAACTCGTGGTCGAAGGAAAAGGGAGACTAGGATACCTTACCGGCGACGCGAAGCGGCCGAATGACCCAGCTCTCCTTCAAAAATGGAAATCTGAGAACTCGATGGTTATGTCGTGGCTCGTCAACTCCATGGTGCCATCAATCAACAGAATTTACCTCTTCATGGCTACTGCAAAGGATATTTGGGACGGTGTGAAAGCGATGTACTCCGACACAGAAGACTCGTCAAAAATTTTCGAAATTAAAACAAAACTTTGGAGGGCAAAGCAAGGCGAACGAAGTGTCACTGACTACTATATGGAGATGTCCTCGTTGTGGCAGGAGTTAGATCTTAGCTTGGATGAAGAATGGGATTGCCCTAATGATGGGGTCCGATACAAGAAAAGGGTAGAAACTGAACGGTTGTATGAGTTCTTGGCTGGGCTCGACAGGGAACTCGACGACGTCAGAGGGAGATTACTCAGTCGCCGGCCACTGCCCTCCACTCGCGATGCCTTCGCTGAAGTTCGCCGTGAGGAGAATCGTCGCCTGATTATGCTGAAGAAGGAAACGGTTGGGCCTGAATTGGATGGATCGGCCCTATTATCTCACTCCAATGGGCCTGCTGGAAATTACCCATTTTCTAATTCTAATGGGCTGACTGGGCTTCATGATATTGGACCTAAAGGGGCTGCTGCTAAATTTAAAAGGAATATTAATGATGGGCCGAAACCCTTTGGGCCTGATTTGGGGGCCCAGATATCGAGAGGTACAAAAAAGTTCGGACCCGGCCCAAGACAACAAACGGGTCGTCCATGGTGTGATCACTGTCGGAAACCGGGCCACAAGGAAGACACGTGCTGGGAATTGCATGGTAAACCATCTGATTGGAAGCCACGACAAAACCCCAGAAATCCCATCCACCAAGCTGCAGTCCACTCCACTGAGACACAAAATTCCACTTCCAGTAGTGCATTCAGTCCTGCACAACTCGAACAACTTCAACTAATGTTCTCAAATCTTCAGTCACCGAGTTCTTCGGGTTCTTTGGCTCACAGAGGTAATATCCTAAACGGTCTTAACACCACGTTACTCTCAACAAAATCATGGATTGTCGATTCTGGTGCGTCCGATCACATGACGGACTCACACCACCTGTTTGTGTCATACTCACCTTGCGCTGGCAATCTTAAAGTTAAAATTGCAGATGGTTCTCTCTCTCCAGTGGCTGGAAAGGGGAGTATTCGAATCTCTAATTTTATTACACTGGAGAATGTTCTACATGTTCCAAACCTGTCTTGTAACTTATTGTCCATCAGTCAATTAACAAAAAGTACGAATTGCTCCGCTCATTTTTTTCCATCTTACTGTGTCTTTCAGGATCTATCATCGGGGAAGACGATTGGCAGTGCTAAAGAGTGTGAGGGACTCTACTACTTTGACGAGGCTAATGTGAGTCCACAACGTCGATTTGCTAGTTGTGATTCTGTTTCTGTTCCTAGAAATAATGATATTCTGTTATGGCATTATAAAATGGGTCATCCCAATTTTCAATATCTTAGACATGTATTTCCCTCACTATTTTTGAATAAAACGTTTTTTGACTTGAAATGTGACATCTGTGAGCTTGCAAAACATCATCGTTCATCTTTTAAAAAATCCGTATACAAACCATCTAGGCCATTTAACTTAGTACACAGTGATCTGTGGGGACCTTCTCGAATCCCTAATCGTATTCACACAAAATGGTTCGTCACATTTATCGACGACCACACTCGAATCTGTTGGGTCTATATGTTAAAAGAAAAATCTGATGTTCGTTCTGTATTCATAAATTTCCACTCAATGGTCCAGACTCAATTTCACACTAAAATTCAAATTCTGCGTACAGACAATGGTACAGAATATTTCAATAGTACCCTACGAACATATCTCCAAGATAATGGCATAATTCACCAGAGTTCTTGCGTTGATACTCCCCAACAAAATGGGGTTGCTGAACGAAAAAACAGACACTTACTTGAGGTAGCTCGGGCCCTTCTATTCACTACAAGTATGCACAACACCTTCTGGGGAGATGCTATTCTAACATCTGCCTACCTCATAAACAGAATGCCCAGTCGCACCCTCAACTTCGAATCTCCTCTCCAAAAATTCAAGAATTTTTTTCCTAACACTTATCTCACCTCCGATCTACCACTAAAATTGTTTGGGTGTACGGCCTTTGTCCATATACATTCTCATCTTCGTACCAAACTCGAACCCCGTGCCCTTAGGTGTGTTTTCATTGGCTACTCGCCTACACAAAAAGGATATAAATGCTATGACCCGATCACAAAGAAACTCTTTGTTAGCCTCGATGTCACTTTCTTCGAACACGAACCCTACTTCACAAAACCCTCTCTTCAGGGGGAGATCCTATGTGAAAAGGAAGATCGGCTCTTGCAAATCCCTCTTGATTTTGATCCTCCCAACTTTACCCCAAACACAGAACGCAACATACCATGTACAGAAGATGACTTAAACTCAGGGGGAGAACAGAAAAAACATGACAAAGAGATTATTGTGTACTCAAGGAAGCAAAAATCAAAGGATAAAGGGAAACTCACACTCGAAGCACCAAGAGAGTCTGAACCAGTGATAGCTCCTAATCCCCATGAGCTATCTCCAAAATCACCCGACACTGATGATCTACCTATTGCCCTCAGGAAACAAACTCGATCATGTACTCTTCACCCTATCTCAAAATTTGTTGCTTATAATACTCTGTCATCACAATTTCGAACATTTGTGTCTAACCTTGATAACACAGAAATTCCAAGAAATATTCAAGATGCCTTGGAAATTTTCAAGTGGAGAAAAGCAGTAATAGAGGAAATGAAAGCACTCGAAGCAAATAAAACTTGGGATGTGATGGAACTACCGAGAGGAAAGAAACCTGTTGGATGTAAATGGGTGTTTAATGTGAAATATAAAGCAGACGGAACAATAGAACGGTACAAGGCTCGGCTGGTTGCAAAGGGATACACTCAAACCTATGGCATAGACTACACAGAAACATTTGCACCGGTTGCAAAGCTGAATACAGTTCGAGTTCTCCTGTCACTAGCAACAAATATGGATTGGCCACTCCAACAACTAGATATTAAGAATGCATTTCTAAATGGGAAGTTGGAAGAAGAAGTCTATATGATGCTACCACCTGGATTCTGTAAGGGGAATGAAGGGAATAAGGTGTGTAAACTGAAAAAATCTCTATATGGTCTCAAACAGTCACCCAGGGCATGGTTTGACAGATTCGCTAATGTGTTGAAGAAGCAAGGATACCAACAAGGTCAATCGGATCATACTATGTTTTTCAGATTATTCGAAGATGGGACAAGGACTATTCTGATTGTCTATGTTGACGACATAATTCTCACTGGGGATAATACAGTCGAGATGGAGAGGTTAAAAAGAGGATTAGCTGCAGAGTTTGAAGTGAAAGATCTGGGACAAATGCGATACTTTCTAGGAATGGAAGTTGCTAGATCGAAGAAGGGCATCAGCGTATCACAACGAAAATATGTCCTAGACCTCCTTACTGAAACTGGTATGCTTGGGTGTAAACCATGTGATACTCCTATGGACACTGGGAGAAAGATAGATAATACTGGAGAATATGTTGAAAAAGAAAGATATCAAAAACTGGTGGGAAAACTAATCTACTTATCTCATACTAGACCTAACATTACATTTGCAGTAAGTGTGGTAAGTCAACACATGCATGCTCCAAGGGAAACCCATCTGGAAGCAGTATACAAAATTCTAAGATATCTCAAAGGTTCCCCTGGTAAAGGACTGCTGTTCAAAAAGGATGAGAAAAGAGAAATAGAAGTATTCACGGATGCTGATTGGGCAGGAGCAACAGAAGATAGGAGATCTACCACTGGCTATTGTACGTTTGTATGGGGAAACTTAGTCACTTGGAGAAGTAAGAAACAAAATGTCGTAGCCAGAAGCAGTGCAGAAGCAGAGTTTAGAGCAGCTGCTCAGGGAATATGTGAAGGTTTATGGCTAAAGAAACTGTTGAACGAGCTACAAATCCCAACAAAGTTTCCAATCAAACTCTATTGTGACAACAAAGCGGCTATCAGCATATCACTAAACCCAGTCCAGCATGATAGGACTAAACATGTAGAGGTGGATAGACACTTTATCAAAGAAAAAGTTGACAATGGAACTATCTGTATGATCTACGTCCCTACTAGGAAACAGACTGCAGACGTATTCACAAAAGGCCTACAGAGACAAACATTTGATGAATGCATCTACAAGTTGGATATGATTAATATTTATGATCCAACTTGAGGGGGAGTGTAGGAAATCCCGGTTCAATATATTATTGAATATGGGAAGATTGTAATTAGATTAGAATTAGGAAGTAATTTTCTTGTTTCCTAAATTAGGATATTCTTTTCTTTCAGTATATAATAGGGGGTATTGTAACTCGTTTAAGTAATATTCTGAAAATAAGATTTTCCTTATTATTTTCTATAGATATTTTCTAAATATAAACCCTAACTCCAAAAATTACTCTTTTCTAAGTGTCACTCCCACACTTAAACATATATCTAAGTGTCCTTTTGACTAACTCGAGCGTCGAAACGCATACGATTGCGGCCTCGCCAACCTTGTGTTTGAAGAGGCTTTAGTCTTGCACATCTAACTCGTGTTTTTCAAGTGCATATGTAACGCTCTTGAAGGGGAGAGGAGGCGGGATATGTTGATGCACCGGGTCTCAACCAGATTCAGAGGTCACCAGCTAGGATGCAAGACATAATTTATATTGAAAGAGCTATTGAAGATCTATTAAATGGTTACAAGGTTATTAAAAACCATGATGACGTGAGAGTTAGATTAAGAAGAAGAATTTGTTTGGTTTGTTGTTACTTAAAAAGGATAATTGAGCGATGCTGTAGAAAGGCTTGCTAAAATTTTGTTAGGAGGTAATTTTGTACTGTATGATGGAAGGACAAGACATAGAAGCCAATAATCGTGAAGAAAGAGTGAAATGATTTGGGAAAGCAACAATAGTAGTCCTCAGTAAATCTGTTTATCATCTGAATCTTACTGCATTACTGCATCTGTCCTTGGAATTTGACAAGCTTGGTATAAGTGGAATTCAAACTCTTACCTTAGTTGCAAGGATGAGGAGTATGCAACAAGCTCAGATTGCCTTTGAAATTCTCTAGTTCTGCTAGTTATTATTCTAAAGAGATTTGCAATTAAATCTATTTTGCAGCTTGTCTTATTCAGATGATGCCTAGGAAAGATATTTTAAAATTAAGGACTGAAAGTAAATGAGTAAATGTTGAGATCATCCTTGGATTATCTAATAAAAGCTCTAAATATGAAGTGGGGAGGGTTATGACCAGTTTTTGGAGATGATACATGTCATGGAGGACATAAGAAACATCGATTCCTCTAATCTTTGAGAGCAATGTGTATAGATTCAGCTTTGTAGACTTGTTCATGACGATACTATATCTTACCTTCGATTCGATAGAATGCTTCAGCAATTTGTAGTCCTTTATGGCCTTTTCTATATTGTATTATGTTTTTATTCTGTCTCTATCGTATAATTTAAATCTTGCTTTGTTTTGGCCTGCCATTTCATGTGATTGTGTTCTTGTATGTTGCCCGCCCTTGGAGTTTACTGGTATGCAATATCCTTTATGGATAGTGTACATATGCTTATCGGTATTAGCAGCAGCAACAGTGCAAAAATATTTTCTTTCTTCCAAGTGAAGTAAAGAATAAGCAGTAATAGCATTATGCTTTGTAGCGTCTTAGTGGACATTTAATTATCATTTTGATTTCTATAATATTAGGCCCGACTTCCTGAAGCTCGTGTTATTTATTGCTCGGCTACTGGTGCTTCTGAACCACGCAATATGGGTTATATGGTTCGCCTTGGTCTTTGGGGAGTTGGAACATCCTTCATCAACTTCCGTGAATTTTTAGGTGTGATTTCCATTTATTGCAGCGGGCAGTCTATTTCATTTCTAGTTAAAATTATGTCAGCATTAATCTTTCATGAATTCAGGATCTTATGTAGCTATGCTGGACAATATCCTTTGGCTGAATTATAGGCTTACCTTCAGCTTCATCATTAATTTCCTTGCTAATTGCTTTGACTGAATTTTTTTAATTCAATTTAAGATGTCGAGGCTCATTTTTTTTAACATTCTGTCTCATTTCCTTGTTTGCTCAAATTTTTTTAAGAAGAAACTCATTAATTTTACAATTTGAAAAGCTGAAGACCCATCTCCAAAACATTAGGGAAGAGTCTCATATCAATGTCACGTATGTTTCATCTTCTCAATATGCTCACAGCCTCATTAAGAAATGAATAAAATGGTTGTTGGACAAGAGGGAGAATTATAGTTCTTCACCTATGCGTGGAGAAAATTATTAGCAAAAGGAACTATGATTATGATAAAGATAATTTGATACATGCTTTGATTGTCATGTCAATACGACTCCTGCATTCCACCAACCTGGATGTTGTTGTGCTATTCACATTTGCTTGCTTGAGCGTTTCTTATATACACACGCTACATTATTTGTTTAGTATGTCATGTGTTGTTCAGGTTTATTTTATGCATTCGCACTCATATAAACTCCCATCTCCAGTTTTTCCTTCTCTTTTCAGTAAACCTAAAGATTAACAAGATTTTATTTTCGATTATGTTTATCCTATGATTGTAAAGTTGTGGCTACCTTTCATGATTCTTTGCAGGTGCATTGGAGAAAGGAGGTGTTGGAGCTCTAGAACTTGTTGCCATGGACATGAAAGCAAGGTTTTGATTTAGCATACTGCATGGACCAATTAGCATGAATAATGATTTTGTCAGTTAAAATAACCCTTTGTTTTTTAGGGGTATGTATGTTTGTCGTACGCTGAGTTATGAAGGTGCAGAATTTGAAGTTGTTGAAGTACCCTTGGATTCCAGCATGATGGTATACTGCAGTTTCTTTGTTTTACTAAATTATAAAGGAGATTGATAACTGATCATACGGCAATTTAATATCATTTTCTCACATCAAATATGGTCTTTTGAGGGCTATTTATCGAACTTGGCTTATACATTCTTCTATTATACTGCATCCGCAAGTCAAACAAGGGATTCCTCACCAGGTGTACTGTTTGTGGGAGAGCTTCTGTTTTTTGTAGAAAAGTTTCATGAAGAAGTCACATTGGGTCAGCTTCTTCTAAAAGCTCTTCTTATCAGACAAAACACTTCTATAAATTATTCAAACATGTCCAAAAGTAGCTTTTGACTTCTCAAAAGTCCTGCCAAATAGACCATGAGAAAGTTGCCTTGGATCAGCTTCCTCTAGAAGTTATTCTTACTTGACAAAACACTTACAATTATCCAAACATGTTCAAAAACAGCTTGTTAGTCTTAGTGCCCATTGGCATGACTTTTAAAAAGTCAAAAGGAGCTTTTGAGATCTAAAACTGCTTTTGGACCTATTTGGCTAATTTTATAAAAGTGCTTCTTATGGTTAAAAAGCTTTTAGAGGAAGTTGGTCCAATGTAGCTTTCTCTAAAAACACTTCCGAAATAGGAAGCTCTTTTAAAAATTGATTTTTAAATGAAAATTAATATAGTTTTTCCAAAAACTCTTCTACAGGAAACAAAAGCAAAAACCGTGCTAAACGGGCCTTATAAGTAGCGTTTGACTTTTCAAAGCCCTACCAAACTGGCCATGTATACTAATTAATTGAATGTCTGAGGAATGCTATTGCATTGAATATTTTCACGTGTTACTTTTTTTTTTTTAAGTTCAGGCTTAATCGGAGTTGATATCCTGGAATGCTGGTTACTACATCTTTCTGATCATGCTGAATTGGTGCACTTCCATGAATTGTAGTAATCTGAAGAAAAATGTGCATATAACCATGCTTTACATATGTTTACTGAGGCACTCTGCTATTATGTGTGTACACCACTGATAGCCTGACTGTCCACCCTTCACCGTTTGTCTGCCTCTATTGTGTTGGATTATGTTCATGAAAAATGACGGTGTGTTAAAGAAAAAATTATTTCTGTCCCAGCAAGTATATTTTCCTTGACAATTTCAAGGTTTCAGTATTGAAATTGTCTAGACAAGCTTCATCCATGTATAAATGATAATCGGTGCATGATTTTCCTGATCATATAAACTACTAAAGGATGCGACTATCTTTTTTCCACCTGACACTTTACTGTTCTCAGGATATGTATGGAGAAGCAGCAGAATTTTGGGCCGAGTTGAGACTGGAATTACTATCAGCAAGCTCATTCCTCACCAGTGACAAGCCTAGCTCAAGTCAATTGTGGAGATTATTCTGGGCTAATCATCAGGTTTATAATCTTTAACTCTCCAAGTTTGCAGCAAATATACAACATATATTGAACACGCTCGAATGTTTTCATTGTATACACATTACATTTTTTCTATGTACCGCTGTAGCGTTTCTTTAGACACATGTGTATGTCAGCCAAGGTGCCTGCAGTCGTAAATCTATCTAAGCAAGCATTGATGGAAAATAAGTGTGTGGTCATAGGCCTACAGAGTACTGGAGAAGCACGGACCGAGGAAGCTGTGTCAAAATATGTGAGCCTCACTCCCCCCCTTCAATAATGCTCAAGTTTCTTGGATTTCCAAATCCCTGCCATATATGTTGTCAACTTGTCACACTCTCTGGTGAAAATAATTAAAATTGCATCCATATCAAAATGCTTGTCAAAGAAACCTTTTATCATGAATTTTGGGTATATTTTCTTGATGAATTTGTATTCAACAGATTTTCCTCATAAATTTTTTTGTGTGGTAACAGGGTCTTGAACTTGACGATTTCATCTCGGGACCTCGTGAGTTGTTGCTAAAATTTGTTGAGGAAAATTATCCTCTGCCAGAGAAACCTGAACCTCTCCCAGGTAACTATATTGTTTGTACAGTGGAACAGTGTGTATCTTACTCTTTTGGCATCCTGAAGTATTCATTTTCTACTTTTGTGCTTAGAGGAAAGTGAGAAAGAGCTACCAAGAAAGAGACACTCAGCAACACCCGATGTTTCCTTCACCGGGAGAGTAAGGAAAGTTGCTAAGTGGCAAGCTGAAAGTGATGAAGAAAGCGAGTGGGGATCAGAAAGTAAACTATTAGAGTCCTTAATCTGATGAGTATTTACATGGTTTTGAAAATTAGCATTATTTTTCTCTATCACAACATTGATGTCGTCTCATCTGTAATCATTATCAATTATTTATTCCTTTGACTTCAGCTAAGTACATGAATATGTGAATGACATATTTGGAATTTTCAAGTCTTGCATGTGCAGTGCCATGTAGCCTCATGGATGGAACATGAGGAGAGAGGCTAGGGCAAGATGACAAACTTTTGGCTAGTGCTGTGAAAATTAAGTTAGCCTCATCACTAGAAAACTACACGGTCTTCATATTCCCTCTCAACCTATAGAAAGAGTGGCCCAAGGACTTCTTGATTATATTTAAGTCACAGTCACGGTCAAGGTCTCTTGGCTCTTAAATGCCTTGTTTAGTGGTCAGGTGTAATTGATACATTTTCCTGCAGTACACTCGTCTCTCTATCATAGTTTTGGTTATGACTGAGAAATTATCATTTTGGCTGTAAACCTGATGAAGCTTATCGAGAGCATTGTCGCTTATGAATAGCATTTGAACAGCTCATTGAGTTTCTGATATACATAGCATATATCACTTAATTATACAAAGATTTCAAATGTATGCTTAAGATCCCCCAACTCCACCTTTATCTAGGCATTTGCATTGGTGGCTTCTTTTTATTTGACACCCATTCTTCACTCATTAAACTTACCGTTGAATGTATGATGCTCTCTCTCTCTCTCTCTCACACACACATACACACAATACAAGGTTTTCATTATTGCTGATTCTCATTCTGATTTGTGCAGCCGACACTGAACCTGAATCTGTTGGATCCGACGATGAGTTCCAGATATGCAACAAATGCAACTCAGAAGAGGTATTTCTCTCTCTCTCTCTCGTTTAGATTTATAGGACATGGTTGGTGTGTTTTTTCATCTATCCTGCTGTGATACGTCTCTTTACTTGTGTAGGAAAGAAAGAAATTACTACAATGTTCCTGCTGTGGCCAGCTTATCCATCCTGCATGTTTAGTTCCACCTGTTGTTGAAGCAGTACCTGAGGATTGGTCTTGTCATTCGTGCAAGGAAAAAACAGAGGAATATCTCCAAGAGAGACGTGCCTATGTTGCAGAATTGTTTAAGAGGTATCATTTGTGCAATAAATGGTTTTCTTTGCCAACCATTTTTCCTTTCAAGATAGCATGCTAATGTTATTTTTGAACCTCGCACTCAATTTTGATGGCATTTGCATTTGCATTTAGCCAATTAATGGAAATCGAAATATATGATTAGGTATGAAGCAGCAGCTGAGCGTCAATCAAAATTTTTAGAAATAATTCGTTCAATGGATCTTCCAAACAATCCATTGGATGATATTATCGATCAGGTAGCTGCACGATCCGAACTAAATACCTGTCAACATTGCTAATATATCACAATTTTTGTCTGCTATTAACCTCACAATGTCTGTTCAGCTTGGAGGCCCTAATAAAGTCTCAGAAATAACGGGGAGGCGAGGCATGCTCGTCAGGGCTTCTGATGGAAAAGGAGTCACTTATCAGGCACGAAACACGTGAGTTTTGGGAACGAATGCACTTGCATTTTTCTTTATTTTATTTAAGATAGTAAAGTCACTATCTGGTATGGTTTAGGAAGGATGTAACCATGGAAATGGTCAATATGCACGAAAAGCAACTCTTCATGGATGGTAAGAAGCTGGTAGCTATTATTTCTGAAGCTGGGTCAGCTGGTGTTTCATTGCAAGCTGATAGAAGAACCATAAATCAGGTAATTTTCGTTATGGTTCTACTTCATTCCTTGAGTTCCTGTTGGTTAAGAATTTACTCAACTACCTATTCGTGGTTCTTAAGTGCTATTTGAGTTTGGATCTGTTTCTTACTAGTCTTCTCATTCTCCCCATATCTCAACAGAAAAGAAGAGTTCATATAACTCTAGAACTACCTTGGAGTGCTGACCGAGCAATTCAACAATTTGGAAGAACACATCGTTCTAATCAAGCTTCCGCACCTGAGTACAGGTCGAGATCAGTTTTACAATTCTGATTCGATTAATGGGTGTGTCACACTTATATGCATTGCAATCGGTACAACTATAAGCTTAACTTTGTGCACATTTATGTTCAATTTAAGCAAGCAATGCAAACTGAAAATGTTAATTCTTTTGATACAGTAGTGGAGAAAGGGTATTTTTATTCATATGTAGACAATTGAATACAGAGAGGAATTTATAGAGCGTGCATGTTGAATTATTCTTGGAAAAGCTATTTTAGGAACGGAAATATAATTAGCCTAATAATTCCAAACTATCTATTACAAAATATTAACTATCTCAGAAATATACAACAGAATCTTCAAACAAGAAATAGATTCTACAATAATTTGAATATGCAATGGTCACTTGTACTGTACCCCTATTATTCTACTTAGACTTCTAGACATGTTTTGTTGTATTGATTACATTTTTTTTGGCATACAGCCGAAGTATGCTTAAGACTACACGTAGAGTTTGTCGATTTAATATTTACACCTGTTCTGCATGCTGGTAACCAAGTAGCAAATATATTTTATGCTTCACAGGTTGCTTTTCACGAACCTTGGTGGTGAACGCCGGTTTGCATCGATCGTAGCCAAGAGACTTGAATCTCTTGGAGCATTAACACAGGGAGACCGGAGGTAACTCTGAATCATTCTTGTGTATTCTGATGTGACAAATAATTTTACCATACCATCATATTCAAACACGCGACCCTAATATTTTGCGAGTAAGGCTTTGTTGTATTCATTCATGACAACATGGATGTTAGCTCTTTGACTGTGTTGTAGGGCCGGACTATCTCTTAGCACCTATAATTATGATAGTGTTTATGGGAAGAGAGCCCTGATGATGATGTATAAAGGACTCTTGGAACAGGTCTTCAGTTATTTTTACACAATGATCTCATACTAATTTTTATTTCTCTTATATTTGTATAATTCTTCTTCTTCTTCTTCTACTTCTTCTTTTTTTTTTTTTAAATCAGGAATCTTTACCAGTTGTACCACCAGGGTGTTCATCTGAAGAACCAGAGACAATTCGAGATTTTGTTCTGAAGGGAAAGACTGCTCTTATATCTGTTGGAATAATTAGAGATTCGGTTTTCGGTAATTTTCTGATTTATATGTTGGAAAGTAAATATAGATTTCTTTTCTTCAAGGTTTTTCCCTGTTCTTCTTTCTTTTTACGTTGTAATATAAACAAGGGAAATAATATATTCTTCTCATGGTATCAGAACCCTAATTACTTACCTGTGCGTGAGTGGTTACGGGAATTACAGTTTGTCCCTCAACGTCGCCGGTCTCTGTCTCGCGTCGCCGGTTTCTGTCTCGCGTCGCCACCTGTGTCTCCGGTCTCTGTCTCGCGTCGCCATCTGTGTCTCTCGACGACGGTTCTTTGTTTCTCAGTTCGCGTCGTCAGCTTCGTCCCGAGCGGTCCCGTCTCAATTTGCGACGCCTTGTGGTGGTGGGTCGCCGCTCTTTCTGCTCTTTCCGGCGATTGGGTCTCGATTGCGGCATATTTCCGGTGTCTCCATGTTTGGTTGCCAGAATCCTCAGTGTTGTAGTGGTGATTTCACGTTGAATTCTTGATTCCAGGCTCCAATTGGTCTCTTCCTTCTCTGTGGCTGAAATTGAAACCGTTTGGGGTTTTATTGGGCCATCAATTTGGGCCTCTGTTATTTGCAGAGTTGGGCAGACAGGTTTTGGTATATTGGGCCTGGCTTATTTTAGTAAATTACTTTGGATTTGTTGGGCCTTATCGGGCCTGATTTATTTTGGTGAATTATTTTGGTTATTGGGTCGACTTGCATCGCTGCTTCGTGGTTATGGATGAAAAAAAATCCATTGGTGCGTCGGATATGGTACCTGTGATGTCAAAAATCACAGATCATAAACTTAATGGCTCAAACTATTTGGATTGGAGCAAGACTGTTCGACTTTATTTACGGAGTATTGACAAAGATACTCATTTGACTGAAGATCCCCCCAAAGATGATTCAAAGCAGACATGGCTTAGAGATGATGCTCGTTTATTCTTGCAAATTCGAAATTCCATCGATGGCGAGGTAATTGGCTTGATTAATCACTGTGAATTTGTCAAAGAGTTAATGGATTATTTGGATTTCCTGTATTCTGGTAAAGGAAATCTTTCTCGCATGTTTGAGGTGTGCAAAGCATTTTACCGGGCAGAGAAACAAGATAAATCCCTTACAACTTATTTTATGGAATTTAAGAAGATTTATGAGGAACTTAATCTGTTACTGCCTTTTAGCCCTGATGTAAAGGTTCAACAAAGCCAACGAGAACAAATGGCTGTCATGAGTTTCCTTGCTGGTCTTTCCTCCGAATTTGAGACTGCTAAGTCACAAGTTCTTTCTGGTTCTAAGATCTCATCGTTACAAGAAGTATTTAGTCGAGTACTCCGCACTGAAAGTACTCCACCTGTTCAAATCAGTGGTGCTTTGGTCAGTCGAAATAATAATTATGAACCCGGGAGATCAACCAATCAGAGTGGGAATAAAGGAGGAGGTTCGCAAGGGTTCGAAGCTCCAACACGAGTTTCTGGAGGAATTGTATGTTATTACTGTCACAAGCCAGGACATACGAAGCGTGAGTGTAGAAAGCTCCAGTACAGGAATCAGAAAGCTCACTCGGCCCATGTTGCATCCACTAATGAGGATTCTGGAAAATCAATCATTATCTCTGCAGATGAATTTGCCAAGTTCTCACAGTATCAAGAGTCACTAAAGTCATCTTCTTCCTCTGTCACCGCTATTGCTGATTCAGGTAACCCAAATGCGTGTCTTCTTTCCTCATCCTCCAAATGGGTCATTGATTCTGGTGCCACAGATCATATGACAGGTAATTCTGGTCTATTCTCTACTTTTAAGTCACACACTTCCACCTCTACTGTGACTTTGGCCGATGGGTCACCATCTTGTGTTATTGGGTCTGGCACAATTACTCCTACCCCTCTGCTTCCTCTGTCGTCTGTCTTACATTTACCTAACCTGTCATTTAATTTGATCTCTGTAAGTCAGCTTACTCGCAATCTTAATTGTTGCATCTCATTTTTCCCTGATCATTGCTTGTTTCAGGATCTTATGACGAAGAAAACTATTGGTAAAGGACATGAGTCTGGAGGCCTCTACATTCTGGACACACCGATAGCTAAATCTGTTGCTTGCTCTGGTGTCACATCTCCCTTCGAGGCACATTGTAGGTTGGGTCATCCATCTCTCCCTTTGCTCAAGAAACTTTGTCCACAGTTTAGTAAGGTGTCTTCATTAGATTGTGAGTCGTGTCAGTTTGCAAAACACCATCGTCTTTGTTCAAGTCCAAGAGTCAATAAACGTGCTAGTGTTCCTTTTGAATTAGTTCATTCTGATGTTTGGGGTCCTTGTCCCATTTTGTCTAAACCAGGCTTTAAGTATTTTGTTACGTTTGTGGATGATTATTCTCGTGTAACCTGGTTATATTTAATGAAGAGTCGTTCTGAGTTGTTTTCTATTTTTTGTGCGTTTTGTGTTGAGATTAAGACTCAATTTAATGTTTTGATCCGTACTTTGCGAAGTGATAATGCCAAAGAATATATGTCCGCTTTATTCCAGTCTTATATGGTTCAGAATGGTATACTCCACGAAACATCTTGTGTTGATACTCCATCTCAAAATGGAGTGGCAGAAAGAAAGAACAGACATCTTCTTGAAACTGCACGAGCCCTATTATTTCACATGAATGTTCCTAAACCTTTTTGGGCCGATGCAGTCTCTACCGCATGTTTTTTGATTAATCGCATGCCCTCATCTGTTCTTTGTGGTGAGATCCCTTACAAAATCCTTTTTCCCTGTAAGTCACTTTTTCCTGTTGCCCCTATGATATTTGGTAGCACTTGTTTTGTTAGGGATGTTCGTCCGCATGTAACCAAATTAGATCCCAAGTCCTTGAAATGTGTCTTTCTTGGTTATTCTCGTCTTCAGAAAGGTTATAGATGTTACTGTCCTAGTCTTAACAAATATCTTGTCTCCGTTGATGTTACCTTTATGGAAACCACACCTTATTTTCCGCCTTCTCCTCCTCCTGCACATCAGGGGGAGGACGATGATGATTTGTTAGTATATTCTATCCCATCCTCTGCCCCTGTCTCGGAACCCGCTCCTGTCAGGCCTCCTATTCGTCAAGTTTACTCCAGACGCAACCTCCCTGATTCATGTCCTACACCTGCACCTTCGTCATTAGATCCAGTCTCAAACGATGATCTCCCTATCGCCCTACGCAAAGGTAAACGTCAATGTACTTATCCTATTTCTTCTGTTGTTTCTTATAATTGTTTGTCGTCTTCATCTTCTTCCTTTATTGCATCCCTTGATTCTATCTCTATTCCTACAACCGTTCACGAAGCTATATCTCATCCTGGTTGGCATCATGCAATGATAGAGGAAATGAATGCTTTGGATGACAATGGTACTTGGAATTTGGTCGATTTACCTTCAGGGAAACGGGCTATCGGGTGCAAATGGGTGTTCACGGTTAAGGTGAATCCGGATGGGTCCGTTGCTCGGTTGAAAGCCCGTCTTGTTGCTAAAGGGTATGCTCAAACCTATGGAGTGGACTATTCTGACACGTTTTCACCAGTGGCTAAATTGACATCTGTTCGGTTGTTTATTTCCATGGCGGCTACTCACCATTGGCCTTTGCATCAACTTGATATCAAGAATGCTTTTCTTCATGGTGATCTTCGAGAGGAGGTGTATATGGAGCAACCTCCTGGTTTTGTTGCTCAGGGGGAGTCTGGGCGAGTTTGTCGTCTTCGAAAATCTCTGTATGGTTTGAAACAGAGTCCTCGTGCTTGGTTTGGAAAATTTAGTCAGGCTGTTGAAAAGTTTGGTATGATGAAAAGCAAGTCTGACCATTCTGTGTTCTACAGACAATCTGCATCTGGTATCATTCTTTTAGTTGTGTATGTGGATGACATTGTCATTACTGGGAGTGATACTACGGGAATCTCATCTCTTAAATCTTTTCTTCATACTCAGTTTCACACAAAGGACTTAGGGATGCTAAAGTATTTCTTGGGTGTTGAAGTCACACGGAGTAAGAAAGGGATCTTCTTATCTCAGAGAAAATATGTTCTTGACTTATTGACTGAGACGGGAAAATTGGGGGCGAAGCCTTGTAGTACTCCAATGACCCCAAACATGCACCTTACAGGAGATGGAGAACGAATTGAAGATCCTGAGAGATATAGAAGATTAGTTGGAAAGTTGAATTATCTTACGGTGACTCGTCCAGATATTGCATATTCTGTCAGTGTTGTTAGTCAGTTTATGTCATCCCCAACAGTTCATCATTGGGCAGCGCTAGAACAGATTTTGTGTTACTTGAAAGGAGCACCCGGACGAGGTATTTTGTATGCACATCATGGGCACACTCGTATTGAATGTTTTTCAGATGCAGATTGGGCAGGTTCCAAAGTGGATAGAAGATCCACATCAGGTTATTGTATCTTCGTTGGAGGAAATCTGGTCTCATGGAAGAGTAAGAAGCAGAACGTTGTGTCACGTTCAAGTGCAGAGGCAGAATATAGGGCTATGGCACAGTCAGTTTGTGAGATAATGTGGATATGTCAACTATTGACTGAAATTGGCCTTAAAATTTCAGTACCAGCAAAATTATGGTGTGATAATCAAGCTGCCCTTCATATTGCATCTAATCCTGTGTTTCATGAACGAACTAAGCATATTGAGATCGATTGTCACTTTGTTCGTGAGAAAATTCAAGAAGGTTTGATTTCTACCGAGTATGTGCGGACTGGAGAACAATTAGGCGATATCTTCACGAAAGCTTTAAATGGGGTTCGAGTAGATTATCTTTGTAACAAGTTGGGCATGATTAATATCTATGCTCCAACTTGAGGGGGAGTGTCACAGATCGTAATTAGTTATATTTACCTAAGATAGTTGATTGTATAAGATTGTATAATCTTTCCTTTTTTGGTTTGGTTATAACCCTATAAATAGGGTCTTGTACGTTGTAATATAAACAAGGGAAATAATATATTCTTCTCAAGCATTAATGAATTTTGTCGACATTTTGTTCTCCCTATTGTTGGATGTTAAAATCAACTTTAATGCATTGTTCATCAATCTTAAGTGGGATGTTATCTGTACTGCCGAGTGATAACCTTGAAAAGGATTTCTTCAGTATTTCTCATTGAAATCTTCTCTTGATTAATTCTCTGTCTAGGTAGTGGCAAGGATTCTGGAAAAAATTCTGGACGAATAGTTGATTCGGACATGCATGATGTTGGACGTTTTCTCAACCGGCTTTTAGGGCTCCCACCTGAGATTCAGAACAAGTATGTGGATTGATGTCAAGTTTTGATATGTTTGCTCCTTCAACGTGCCTTCGTAGTATTGAATGCTAATACTGTTGCAGGCTCTTTGGGTTATTTGTCAGCACCCTTGATCTTCTCATACAAAATGCACGTACAGAAGGACAATTGGACTCTGGGATTGTTGATATGAAAGCTAACTCCGTTGAACTACAAGGAACTCCAAAGGTCATGCCACTATCCTCATTCTTATATATTTAAATTGCTGATAGATATTAACATCCGCATTTGACAGACTGTCCATGTCGACCATATGTCTGGGGCATCCACTATGCTGTTCACTTTCACTTTGAATCGAGGAATGACATGGGAGGTATTATTTTGGTTCTGTGGATGCGAAATATTATAAATGATTGGATAACTATAATAGTTCTGTGACTTCTTTCATCACATGCAGTCTGCACTGTCTTTGCTTGAGGAGAAGCAGAAAGACAATTCTGGTTCGCCTAATAATGGATTCTACGAGTCCAGACGGGAATGGTTGGGAAGACGGCATTTTATATTGGCATTTGAAGGGTATGGATTTTAGATTTATTTTGACATGTTACACTAAACACTATGCTTGAATTTACTTCATTTAATAATGAGCATTGTCAAGTGTAATGGTAAAATTGGCCGATAAGAGTAAGGTTAATTTATTGCTTCAGATATGAAGCAATCACTCTAAACTTGTATCCTTGAGGCTTGGACAGCATCGCATTCATCTCTCAAGGTCTGGATGGTTTTTTTTTGGCTATTTTTAATAACTCTAGGTTATCAGCCAAGTGTTGGTTCATGCTGAAGTAGTACAATAGATCTAGTACTGTACTGATGATGTCCAGTTCTGATGATTAGATTTATGGGGAAATATTACTAAAACAAGCAATTCAACAAGCACGCAAGCTTCCTAAGCTATGAAAAGATAGGATTTGTTTATGTCCGAGCATTTTTGGTGCATTTGTTCGTATTTAGATTTTTTTAATTGCACATTAACTTATTAAGTATTGATACCCATGTAGAATAACTATCCTATATTTGTGTATTTTTGGGTTTCGTTGGAAAATTAATTTTAAATTTTCTATCTCCAGATTACTATTTCTACTTTCTGCTACTGTTTTTCTCTGTAAATATGTTTCTCCACCCCATCTTTTTGGAGTAAAAAAATGGCTTATCAATGTTCATTCTCATTACTGGAGATCTGATTAATTTTGGACAAGTTTTGAGGTGGTTTGAATGGTTTATTTGGTGGTGCTGACTTTCATGTGCCTTGAAAGCGTGGCTCCCAATTGAAATCCATACCACTGGAATTTCTCCTTAAAAGTGTAGGTGCTACTGAACTGGGCTGCACACAAGGCCATTGCTGTATTTTCAATATCATTTAAACTTCATTACTTGGTGATTTCAAAGGATTCCAGATCTTTAATTCCGTCTAGTATGTTTATTTACTGCAGCTTCTTTTCTCTTGTTTCAGTTCTGCCTCTGGAATGTACAAAGTATTCCGGCCAACCATTGGGGAGTCCCTCAGGTGCCAAAATAAATTATTGTCAGGATATTTGTGTATCATTTTCCTTATCAGTTTCCATATCAATTTATTAAACATTCTATGTGGCTTTCATTCAATATCCAGGGAGATGCCTATAGCAGAATTAAAAGACAAATACAGAAAAATTTCATCTTTGGAGAAAGCTCGTGGTGGTTGGGACGATGAATATGATGTTTCATCAAAGCAGGTAATAAATAATTATTGTGTGGTTAGTGAGTTATTTTACCAGAAGTTTTAATCCTCACTTTATTTTCTTGCAACATACTCTGTCATATTAGCACGGCTGTGATTTCATTTAATTTAGATCTGTTTTATTTTCATTCTTTTTATCTCTGTGGACTTTAATTTTGTCATTTTAAACATCATTTATTACATTTACATATCTAAGTATCCCATTAATATCTGAGCTCTCACTTGGCCCATATCTAGGTGACTAAAAGTTTGTAGTCAGTAGATGCATCCTTTATTCAGAAATAGAAGAGAGAGAATGCACCATCAAGTATATTTATGTATAGACAACCAAAAAAATAAAAATAATGAAACTCAAGCTATGAGCGTGCAACATCTATTGTATTCATATTACTTTACGTATTTATACCATGTTCTTGGATTACAAAATATCTCACGCCCTCTTTACTGATTGATTTTTATTATAATTTGATTTGGATTGATAATAAGAGCATTATGAGAAGTGAATAGTTTCACTGAGATGTGGGAGCATGATTTTCCAATAGTCAACTGTCAAACACACTGCAGTCTGCACACCAGTATTGATTTCTTGAGCATAACAAGTAAAAATCATACAACGACCCTACCATGATTTGAGATTCAAGTCTTGTTTCCACATTCCAGCTCATTTTGAGTTCCCTCTTTTTCATCAATTGATGGTAGTTACGGTTTACTGTTGCATTATATTGGACAAATACCTTGCTTATCCTAATCTTTTACCTGCAGTGCATGCATGGCCCAAACTGCAAGCTAGGAAACTTCTGTACAGTTGGCAGAAGATTACAGGAAGTTAACGTATTAGGTGGCCTCATTCTCCCTGTCTGGGGAACTATTGAGAAAGCACTTTCCAAGCAAGTAGGTTGATTTGTTTATTTATTTTTTGCACATGCTCCATTTGATCAGATGGATTCTGTGTCTTGTGCTCATTAGCTAGTCTTCAATACGTGGAAGTATTTGTATTTGCGTTTGCATTTGTGATGATTCTTAATGTTTTTGGTTCCCACTTATCAGTTCCTCTTGGCATTAATTTTGTAGTTAGGCAATATGGTGTGACTTTCATCATAGCTGTTTCATTTCTGAATAATTTTTCCTTGGCGGGAATTCAGATTTTATTCAAGTGCATACTGTCAGATGCTCTTATTATCTCGTCTGTGGGCTGCCAATGTTGGCATGGATTTGAATTGCGCATTTCACTTTCTCTGTGTTTGCATGTGTGGTGTCGTTATCTTTGTCATTGGTGGTGCTTCCTATCAGCCTATCTTCCATGCACCTTCCCGGATTCTGGGCATTGGTGGAGGGAGGAAAGGTCGTATTTTGTCATTTGTGAATTACCATAGTTTAGAAGCGATAGTTTCTGTTCTTGGCTTTTCCAAACCAAGCGTGTGGCCTACCTTTTAGTTATTGAACTAAAAGATGAACTGTAGTTTGGATACACAAAAAAAAATAAATCATATTCCTCCTTAGCATCAAAGTCAAAACAAATAACATTTACAGAGTCATTTTCTTGCCCAGTACTCTTCTGCCGTATGTAATAATTAGAACATTGACATCATTTTATGCAGGCTCGCCAAAGCCATAAACGAATTCGGGTTGTGCGTGTAGTGACCACCACAGAAAATCAACGAATTGTTGGGTTGCTCATCCCAAATGCAGCAGTAGAATCAGTGCTTCAAGGTTTAACTCTCTCTGGGGTTTAATAATTATACTGTGGACCTAAAGATCTTCTATTGGAAGATTATTACCCAACTAGATTTATAATACTGCATTAGATCGTATTTAAAAATGACAACTTTTCATTGGCAGATTTGGCTTGGGTCCAAGACATCGACGAATGAGAGGAACCCACTGGAAGTTTTGTCCTGCGAATTTCCTCGAGGGGTCGTCCACAACTTTCTGCTCTAAACAGTCGAGATGCAGCAAAGTTGGTGTGCAATATGGAGTTCAACTGAAAAAACCTGCCTCAGCATCACCATTGAAAACGCTATTTATTCTTGAGATTCATTATCCTGAACTGGATACAAAGCGACACTGAATATCTTTAATTTTTTGTGCCCCATTTTTTGGCATATAATTTGTAAATCATAAACACATTTGTCATAGGCAACGAGTTATATTCAAGTGGATTTAGTTTTGATGCAAAGAAGCTGGTAACAACAGCAATTCATAATAATACAACATTTATTTTTGTTTGAACTCCAAGTTTTTGTAGATCTAACAATTATCCAAACGAAGTATTTGGAAAATGTTCATGAAGTCTAATTATTTGGGAAAAGAAGTTTCAATGCTTGTTTCACCTAATATATCATAAATATAATTGGTCAAATTTGCTTTTGATACACACGTTGTTAGATCCAAAAGTACTATTTCGCTTATCTACAATTCATTTTTATTCATTTATAATTTAAACTAACTATAATATATGTTCACAAAAATATATTTTGAATAAAAAACTCCCGCAAATGTACGGATTGTTGACAAGTAATAAAGTAGACTTTTTGAGTTCGAGTATCATTCTCATAGAGATTTATTTAAGGGAAAAAATCAAAAATAAGGTATTTAAGTTTTAAAATTCAAAAATCAGGTTTATAGTTTAAAAATTCAAAAATAAGGTTTTTTTTTTTTAATTAAATAAAGATAATAAAGTTACATTTTTGTGATTAATGGTCACATATTCATAATTATAAGTCGCGAATTTATTTATTGGTCACATATCGTCAAATTTTTTAGTTACGGATTATTTCGAGGTCACAGATCAAAATATTTGTACGTCACAGATTATTTTGAGATTACAGATTTTTAAATTAGTTAGTCACAGATTATTTTTAAGTCACATTTGTTGGTCATAGATTATTTTTCAGTCACATATTGTCAAAATTTTTAGGTTACAACTTAATTACTTGGTCACAGATAACAAAAAACTTAGTCACACACCACCAACGTCGCCG
>CAIGRF010192081.1:21482-46757 GCA_903798235.1 Fraxinus ornus | reverse complement strand
CCCCCCCCCCCCCCTCCCCCCCTATTTCATATGGTGTCGATTTTCTTTATTCTTGCTCAAGAAAAAACTATTTAGCCCGTGTTTGACATTGATTTAAATCAAATTTTAATTTAAATCAAAGTCAAACGATCAATATTAACTATATATTTTATGGTCCAACAATTTTTTAACCATACATTTCAAAAACTTTTATTAAAATCTACTAAAGATCTAATTTTAATCCCCCACGAAATAATGGCTTAATTTGTTTCTTAAATTGATGCACAAGAGTCAAAGATATTTATCAAATTTATAAGCTCCTAGTTGATAGAGATTAAAATCATATTTTTAGGAAATTTTAATAAAGTTAATAAAATTTGTGTTGAAAATTTGTGGGTTAATGTGGTTAAAATTAATTATTAAATTTGATTTTAATAAAAATTTATAATATTTTTTTATCAACAAGGCTAAATCTCTTCTTAACTTGAAAGAAGGAAAGTATTTGACTTCCTTCTCCAAATTACTCACTAGCAAAAATTCAAATGTATATAATTAGTAAAATTTAAAAAATGTTTAAAACATATTTTGCCAACTAGTGGAAAAAGATCACCTGCTTGACAAGGAGATTCCCCCCCCCCCCTTATCTGCACCTCAGTGTATTAATCAAAACTCGAATCAGAAATTAAAAATATAAAGGAAAAGTTCACTTTTCTTAAAATTTTATATCTTGCTAGTTGCTAGCTAATATTCAAATCATAAAATTGTCATGTGTAAATGAGATCACAATGCATACAAATGGCTCGTTTAAGCTACAACTTTAGACAAAAAAATTTCTTTTGCCCACAATGGAGAAGATAAAATATGCCTACGACTAACATGGTAGTCAACCTGTCATTGTGACAATTCAACAATTATTGGATTATCAACATTGACAGCTTAACTCATTGACGTGACATTGTCATGTTAGTTGTGAACACAATAAACTCGTGTCTGCTGTGGATAGGGGATCACCCCTATAGCTTTAAGCGCATGTTTAATATGTGCGCAGTATTGCATTAGACTTTTTTAGTATCCAAAATTTCTGAGTTCTGAAAGACACGTAGTCATACGTTACCTCAACAAAAATGTGTTTAAAAAAATGGGTGATTCATGTGTAGGTGAATTATACATTAACATAACAAATATATATAAAGAATCATCATAAGTAATATAATTCAACAATAACATGAACATAAAATAGAAGTAGAGAGATAGAAAAATAAGTTTTAAGGAGTTACGTCAAGGACGTTGTACTAGAGTCGTGTTACCTTCCTTTCGAGCAAGTACTTTCGGCACTACATGGTTCCAAGATAAAATCATATGACCTACAACCAGTTCTCTTTTTATATGCACGACCACACGGAGATAAATAATGAGTCTTTATCGAGTTGTCAGAATATATAGGAAGGATTTTTTTTGTATTCAAGTTATGCTTTTTTGTTGTGTTTCAAACAATGAAATCACTGACTTTTATGGGGACCAATTTTAACCACCACATTCATGCAAAATTAAGCCATTTAATCAAGGTTTTAAATTTGTATCAAACCTGAAAATTAAGAACAAAAACTGAACATTAAGAATGTATTAAGTTTTGGAATTTAAAACTTTTTAATATTTATGTTGCAACAAAATAGTGCTGTCCGCTGAAAAAAGACAATTGACAGTGTGGTACCAATGAAGCTTCTTCGAGAATGTCGTTGAAACTGGAAAACCTTTGTAATACTCGCCAACAATTCCAAACCTGTCTGGCCAACGACAAAAAAGAAACCAATTTGGAATAAATTTTTGACAGATTAAGATTTAAGAAGATACTACCAATAAGTGGAAACCTTGTCGTGACAATCAAACTATGAAAGTTTTTCATCTTATATAAACATGCCCATAACCAAGGAATTAATCAATAGCACCACAAATTATTACTGCCAAATTTGCTTATTTTCACCAGGCTCTTTTTCATGGATTCACCACCACCATTTGCACTTCCTCCTAACCTAATTCCCAACGAGGCCAACCCGCCGTGGATGAGCAAAGGCGACAACGCATGGCAACTAACCGCGGCTACACTAGTCGGCTTACAGAGCGTGCCGGGGCTTATTATCTTATACGGTGGCGCTGTGAAGAAGAAATGGGCTGTGAATTCAGCTTTCATGGCGCTATATGCTTTTGCTTGCGTTCTTGTTTGTTGGGTTTGCTGGGGATACAGACTCTCTTTCGGGGATGAATTGATCCCCGTTTGGGGAAAGATTAATGTGGCATTATCTCAACATTATTTACTCGAACAAGGATTTGCTGGCAAGTTTCCAAATGCAACGATGGTATTTTTCCAGTTTGTTTTCGCAGCAATTACGTTGATTTTAATTGCTGGTGCTTTGCTGGGAAGAATGAATTTCTATGCGTGGATGCTGTTTGTTCCTTTGTGGCTTACGTTTTCTTACACCATTGGAGCTTATACTATTTGGTCTCTTAATGGGTGGCTGGCGCTGAAGGGAATGATAGATTATTCCGGCGGTTATGTTTTCCATTTGTCCTCTGGAGTTGCTGGTTTCACTGCTGCATATTGGGTACGTATGGGAACTTGACGACCGAAGTGTTGAACCCCTCATCTGAAAGCTCACATTTGTTTAATTTCCAACACGTCCCTTCAGGTGTAGGGTAAACCAATTTTTCAACACAAGTCTTACCTGTGGACAATATAAATTTTGTTGGCTATGATGTCACGTTAAACTATTTCGTTTAAAAATTTAAGATATTTGAGGGGAAACATGGCCATAACGGGTCATATTTATCTTTCCTTCAAAAGCACGAGGCTGGCAGAACTATATGGTAACAGTTTATTTTGTGATTTTCAGGTTGGTCCTCGTTTGGCAAAGGACAGGGAACGATTTCCACCTAACAACATCCTGCTAATGTTGGCTGGGGCAGGACTATTGTGGATGGGGTGGACTGGATTCAACGGAGGAGACCCTTATGCTGCTAATATTGATGCATCCTTGGCTGTTTTAAACACTCATGTTTGTGCTGCTACAAGTTTATTAACCTGGCTCATTCTTGATGTTCTGGTTTTTGGAAAAGCTTCCGTAATTGGAGCTGTTCAAGGCATGATCACTGGTTTAGTTTGCATCACTCCAGCTGCAGGTAATTCATTTCTCAAACCGTCAAACCCTGTTTGATCTAAAGCTCTCAGACACAGTAGTTCAATGTGTCATCGGAACGCACAAAAGTCTTACATTCTATAAGCCCTTCATCCGAGTTGCATGTTAAGGGACATTTGAAGCCCCTCTAAATTTTTAGACGAGGAGGTTGAGAGTAACATTAATCCAGTTGGCGATGTGGTGTGTTGAATTCTCTTTATAAATTTTTAGTAGATTTTGAGAAAAAATTTGTATAAGAAATCATGATTTTTTAGCCTTTAAAATCAGATTTTTAGTAGATTTTGAGAAAAAAAAATGAGGAATTGTGTACTCTATATGACATATTGAAGGTCCTAGATTCTGAATTTTTTGGTTCGTATGGAAGGAGGCGAGTTGAAGTTGTACTAATACTCTTAAACGAGGTCATTCAACATACGGCGCGTACCGCCAAATTAATTTTCATTGAATGAGAGACATAATATCATAAAAGCCAAATCAAAGCAAATTTGTATAGGAAATCATGATTTTCTTGATACAAATGTTAGTTCATGTGTATAGGTGTTGTACATGGATGGGCAGCCATAATAATGGGAATTTGCTCGGGCTCAATTCCCTGGTTCACAATGATGGTAGTGCACAAGAAATCTGAGCTTCTTCAAAAAGTCGACGACACGATGGCGGTGTTCCACACGCATGCCATCGCCGGAACCCTCGGAGGACTTCTCACCGGTTTATTTGCAAACCCTAAATTATGTAATTTGTTCTATGGAAAGCCTGCCCAATATGTTGGCCTATTCTATGGCGTCCACATGAAAGACTACCACAATGGTTTCAGACAAATAGGACTTCAAATTCTTGGGGTGGTGTTTGTAGTTATTGTTAACATTATCAGTACAAGCCTAATATGTCTTCTAGTACGACTCATCGTGCCTTTAAGGATGACCGAGGAAGATATGGAGGTTGGGGACGAAGCTGCTCATGGCGAGGAAGCTTATGCCATTTGGGGCCAAGGAGAAAGGAGTGAGAATTCACGGTTCTCAACCTATAACGATATGGAAATCGGGGGAGCTAAGTCCAAGGATCATGTTGAAATGACATCAACAATGTCTTACTAGAAGATTTCGAGGTCACGGAGTATACTAAAATTAATGTCGTTAAAGTACTTATTACATGTCTTTTCTTGTAATTCTTATTCTCTTTGACGTCATTGACATGGAAAGAATGTCCCTTTTGCTTGATTTTACCAATTTCATTGTCTGAAAGTTCAATGTAAGTGCAGGGTGCATGCTACGTACTCTTTATGATGTTATTCTCTAGGAAAGGTTGAAAATAAAATGCACAAGTTTGATGTTATTTGTCTTATCGTAATATTCGATCATGAACTTATTTAAAATTAAGTGATTGCTCGTTTATGATTAATTTTAATTAATCTATTTTCTTGCAATGTTAAAAAGTGGCACGTGTATGCTACACGTTGATATGCAAATAATTTATATAAATTGCGTATCATTTTCAAAGTATGAAAAGATAACCATATAAGTTCTAGAGAATAAAGTTAACAATATGTTAATAAATATTCAATTGATTTTGATTTTATCTAGCCTACCCAATAGAATTGGTTCGTCATGGGCGGGGAGAGCACCTAAAGGATTGTTTCACCAAACGTGATCACACCCTGACCCAAGCATTTTAACGATCCCTCTCGACTCAATACTACAGCTCTGTGGTGTTTCATATACCGTGTAAACAACAACAACAACGATATAGGGAGCCTCAACATGGGTTCTTATCGTAGCTAAAGCTCAAAATTCTATCATTAAATCACTAGCGATAAAAAAATTCGCTAAAATCCTTTGCTAACTAGGGGACACCTTGGTAATAGATTGCAATATGAGAAAGAGGGTTCTATGCAGATGGAATACAAACTTACATAGAGAGAAGTATTGTTGATTTTCAAAAAGTTAGCTCAAAATTCACATAGAAAGTAACCTACTCAAATTTTATCTTTGTTGACATCAACTTTACTTCTATTTGAAAGCTAGGAAGCAACTCGAACAATAAGTGAGAGATCGACTATGCATATATAAATTTCCGACAAAATAAATCTATTGACTTGAGCACTATTAGAAATTTTAAGCATCCGAATAATAAATTACAAGTTTTAAATTAGCACTTTTATAACTAATAATATTGATTAATTAATAATATTATGATTATGCACTAATCAAGAATTAATGGGGGTAGGGAGAGATTTGACTAATTGTCTGATTTAATTGAGATGCTCTAAGATTTATCATAACATGAAATCTTTCTTTGTCGGGGATCTTTGGATCAATTAATTAATTTTATTATCTTTTAAGATTTGATTAAGTGACTTTAAGATTTAATTAATTTCAAAGCCAACCCAAAAGGACATCGAGGAAAAGAAATAAAAATGCTAGGTTTAGGTTTGGATTCCTAAAATTGACAATTATTAATGTCCGATATCAATTTTCGACTCCCAACTTTCCTACTCTAATTAGCTCTCTAATCATTGATAGTTTTATTGTCATCCAGCTCATATGATTTTTGTTATATATGTGACAAAAATCCATGATGTTGTCGCTAGAAAATTTGTCTACTAACTATGGTAGACAAAATGAAAGAAAATTAATGATTTTAAAATGAGAAGAACATCTTTATAATATAAAACAAACATAAATAAAGATGGAATATGCAAAAATCCATGGACCTAAATTAGTACTACTTTTGAGTTGTGAAGCATGAGCATCGATTCTTGCATTATCAATTACAACGCAATCAAGAATAGCCCATATTTTAATTGAATAAAAAAGAAGATGAAGATGAAGAAGAAAAAAAGGGGAAAAAATAAAATAAAAAGAGGGGCCATATTATGTGCTACAAGAGAGCAACAATCTAGTATAGGATGAAAATGATATGTGCAACATAATGATGATACCCACATAAAATAATATGACAAATGTGGAATTTGTAGTATCATGTCAATGCAAATTGTAATTATCTTTATATATGCTTGTTTTCATTTAATATTTTTTAATATTTCCGTCCAGTATTATGAAAATACGTGTTTTTTTGTCACATATGTATGACCATGGATATAAAAACTCAAAACTCAATTACATTGGATCCATTTCAATTCGTGTTTAGTTCTTGGCATTTTATTCATACATTTTTTGACATTTGTTGAAGAGACTCGAAAGGGATTTTGAAAAATGACCAACTTTGAAATCCAAAGCTTAAAACATCATTTTTCAAGTCCAAAAGCAATATGAACAAGAGATGTAAATATTGTTCAAAATCTGATTATTCGCAAAAGTTAATTTTTTTGAAAAATCAAAATTTATATAAAAGAATTCAGCTTTGGGACACACTATCGTAACTTTCTAACATGAACAAACGGCTATTTTCTCCAGTCAGTTATTATAAGCTACTTGAAATAATTTGTAATTATTTTTAAACTCAGCAAAACATGGGGAGACAAATAGGGAAGTAGGAAATAAAAAGCCTAGTCACTTTTTGGTTGCGTTCAACTCTAGAATCCCAAAGTCCAGGTTTTGTGCATAACCCCACTTATCTTTCACACCTTTAAATTCATTGTTATTTCCATTTCTATCAGATCTTTCCTATATATATGCTGCACGTGTTTTTCTTTCTTTCACCAAATATACCTTTGAAATTCAAGAATTTTTTTAATATCGAATAGAAGAGGCTTTTTGTGTGTGAATGTATATAAATTTAATCCTTTTGAAGAATGTTAGTATTCTATTCTTTTCTTGAAAATATTATTGGGTTAAATGGTTGAAAGTTCTTTCTTTTTCCAGTGTGTCCACTAGAATTGATTCTATAAATTTGCATTATAAGACCAAAGACTGACTCTTTTTGGCTCAAGGGTCATTGCTGAATTTATGTGCCTATTGATATGAGTGGATTCTATGTTCTCATAAAGATTATTGCTTTTTTATTTTATTTTATGTCCTTGTGCTTCATTTTCCAGGGTTCCTTTCTTTTTCTGAATATCTTTTTGTAGGTAGTTCAAGATGGTGTGTAAATGCTGGATGCCAATACTAGACTGTGGAGTTTTGTCTTATTTTTACCATTTGCACCCTCCAAAATAAGTATAAATAGGGATTACTAGTTATGTATTTTATTCATTGCAGGAACTCTTTGTAATCACTGCAAGTGGGATTCTTCTCCATCGCACATTTATCTGAGTCGAAAATGAGCTTCAGTAGCTCTGCTGAAGGTCTGATTAATTCTTATTCTCCTTTTAGTTTGTATGTACTCTTAGTTGTTTAAGTTATAATCTTTTGTAAATTAAGGAAAAACGTATAGCACGATTTTAGATTGACCTTCAAATTTATTAGGTAGCCAAACATCTAGAAGGGCATTTGAGTTTGGAAGGACTCATGTCGTCAGGCCAAGAGGGAGACACGAAGCTACAATCGTTTGGCTTCATGGCCTCGGTGATAAAGGTTCAAGGTATAACAATCTGCTTCAGTCATATAACGAATGGAGCGTACATTTTTTTTCTTTCTTGATTGATACGGTGTCCCGAAGCACTTATCATTAATTATATTCATATTGAAATGCATAAAAGAATCTACTTGCAGTTGCTAGATGGTGTTTCACTATAATGATTGTGACTCCATTGAATACATGTAGAACTTCAACTTCGTTGATGTGATTGTTTTGGAGGTTCTATTGTTTGCTCGGATTAGTTACTTTCAACTTCAGTCTTCACTTCATACCTTACATTCAAGTGGCAGATTCATCTCATTTAATCACACAGAGAAATACACGAGAGACTGTCCAACTTTTTTTTTTCAATCTTGTTAAGTTCTAC
Source organism: Fraxinus ornus (assembly GCA_903798235.1). Classification (NCBI taxonomy): domain Eukaryota; kingdom Viridiplantae; phylum Streptophyta; class Magnoliopsida; order Lamiales; family Oleaceae; genus Fraxinus; species Fraxinus ornus. Next base: position 38,744 of record CAIGRF010192081.1, on the reverse strand, counting down.
AAGATTCTCATTCTCATCATATAAAGAAGTCAAACCGTTACTTGAACTGAATAATGGCTGTTACTTTGTAAGATTTTGAGGTGGACTCATGTCTAACACCTTAATATATAGCAGATGTAGAACAGGGGACCACTTCCTCACTAGCCATGTTTTTCCGTTTTAACACTATGGCATGGTATTAAGATCTTTCTTAGTTAATTAAATCAACGGTATGATACAATTGGTTGTCATTTATTGAGAAGCCTATACACTTTCTTTATCTTATACTGAGCATATTTTGTTATCATAATCATTATTTTCAAAGATTTCTTCTTGCAAATGTGGTCCCAGTAGGCATAAGTGGTTTTCAACTTGCTTTTGAAAATTTAAAAGAAAAAAAAAAAAGTATGTTGTCTACATGGACTTGGATGTATGCCATCACGAGTGTTTGTCCAATTGTTGGATTTGTCAACTTGCTTTTGAAAATTTAAAAGAAAAAATTGTGTCGTAAACATGGACACGGATGTATGCCAGACACCAGGTGTTTGTCCAATTGTTGGATTTGTTGAAAGGTGTTATGTTATGATTAATGCAAAGGATCCGCATCATATCCTTGTCTAATGGTAACGTTGATACTTGATCTTCAATGGAAGAGTCCATTAAATATACATCTCCATTTTAGAGGTTTCTGACATTCACTTTAATTTTATTTCTTTCTCTGTAGCTGGTCCCAGCTCTTGGAAAACCTTCCTCTTCCAAACGTATGGATAAATATGAATTTTAGTCATTTTGTATTGCAATATACACTACTTGTTCCTGTTACATGTAAAGACAAATTAATTAAAAATGCGCACCTAGTTAGTAACTTAATCGTATCATTTTGTTTAAAATGCCATGCAGATAAAGTGGATTTGCCCAACTGCTCCTACTCGACCGGTATCTTTATTTGGTGGATTTCCTTCCACTGCTTGTAAGATATTCTGCCGTGCACAATTTTATGTTTGTATTCATCTGCAATGAATTAATTACAGTAATAGATTCAATTAGTCACTTATCAGTGTTTCACCATTGATGTAAAAGTCCACTTATTAGCATGTTTGGCTAAGCTTAAAATTCACTTTCAAGTAACTTTTTTGCCAAACATGTCCGCAGTTTTTTTTCAAAGTTACTTCTTTTTCTTTTCTTTTTTAAATTTTCAGTACAGAATATTACTTTTTATGCATAGTTAAATATATGCTGATATATTGTGAAAATGCTTTCTCTACACCTGCTATGTCAATGAACATACTATGGCACTTACTCCTTTCATATTAGGGTTTGATGCAGAAGATATTTCGGAGGATGCACCTGATGATGTAGAGGGATTGGATGCATCGGCAGCACATGTTGCAAATCTTTTGTCAACAGAGCCTGCTGATAGTAAGTTCTTCTTCTTCGTCAAAGCTTCTAAGATACATATGTACATTAATATCATGCTGTATTACATGGATAGAACAAGGTTCTTTAACAGATTAATTAAGTCATTTTATGTAATGCAAGCCCACATAGCAATTGAAGTTATGAAACCCACGACAGATTAGATCAAATCCAAGAAAGCCAAGAATCAACGTTTGAAAGCTCGACTCAATCAATTATTGAATCAAACCAAGACAATCGCCAACAATATCTTGACCCCGTGATCACAAAACTTATGAACTTTACTTAAATTGATGAACGCCACAAGAATTTAATTATTGATAAGTTCATAATTAATTGAATGAAGAACAAGAAGAAAGCAATGAGTCTTGCAATAAATCTCTCAATAATTGTGTGTTTTTCAATGAAAAGAATAACACTATTTATATGGAATCCCTAAATCCCTAGTAAAAACGGAATTAAACTCTAAAAATAACAAAAGATATTACAAAATAGAGTTTTAACTAAAATAGAAGATTGCGCAAAATTTGAAAAATTCGAGGCCGGAAAACACATTATGTGGCCGCATAGTGTAAGTCTATGCAATCGCATAGATCAACCGAGCTTCTCCTTTGCACCCCAAATATCTATCATGCTCAATTAATTTCTTGCAACATACTAGAATATCATTAACTAGTAATTGATTGCATATAACAAATGACTTATTACTCTCATAAAAATATTAAATGTATTAATATGTTTAAAAGTACATGCCCCATGCGAAAAAATATTACTACATGCTAGACCATCATCTAACCTATGTATGGGGTATGGATTTTTTATCGTGCCATAGTTGAATAATTCTCCTTCAATGCTCATCAAATTTTCCACTTGCATCCAATCAATTGGATACTCAATGGGTGGTATCCCACTAAATAAGTATTCATGGAACGAGTCTTTGAGTTCCTGCAATAAAGAAATATCCAAACTGGGGACGGGTTTGTTAGTTCTCAGTAAAGCTTTCCTAATCTCACATTTTTTGCATAGAAACTTACTTTTGATTTTTCTCTCTTCTCAATAGACTCGCTTTCTTTTTTTCTCTTGTGGCTCTGCTTTTTTTCCTCATAATTAGCCACCTCGCTATCTTCTCTCCTACTCTCCTTTTGCTTTTCTTTTCTTTCTCACCTTTCAATCTCAATTGGTTCGCATGGACCTGTTATGGTGTTAATAGTATAAGAGTAATAACTCTCTCATCTTTTACAAAATTGTACTTATTTTTGAATCTATCATGTTTAACCTTCCTATCATACTGTCATGGCATTTCCAACAAAATGTGCCCAGCATGCATAAGAACTACATCACACATCACTTCATCACTATACCTCATAATTGAGAAATTCACCAAAACTTGCCTACATACCATAACCTCTCCACATTTGTCTAACCATTGCAATTTATAAGGTTTAGGATATTTTATCGTAGTCAATCCTAATTTCTCAATAAGTTTAGTACTAGCAATATTAGTATAACTACCCCATCAATAATCAAACTATATACTTTATTTTTGACATGGCAGCTGGTATGAAAGATGTTCTTTCGTTGTTATTCCACATCATCCAATTTAATTTATGTATTGAGAGCACGCATCACCACAAATAACTCACTTCCTAGCGGGTACTCTATTCTATCTCCTTCATTAGCATCATTTAACGCGGGCATATCAACACCATCACTATCACTCACCACTTCTCCATTGTCACACAAAATTATTGCCCTTTTGTTTGGATATTGAGAAACAATGTGCCCCGATCTCAAACACCTAAAGCATTTGATATACCGAGTCTTAGAAGGTTGAGAGTCCGTTTTGGGCGTTATTTTGCTAACAACTTCCTCCATTCCCCTTAGTGGTTCGGTCTTACTACTCAAAACAGCCACATCACCTCTATTACCATCCCACTTCGATTTCCCAGAAGAGTTAGAACCCGATAAATATCTAGTTGTCTACTTTCTCTTCAATTACCTTTCCACCTTCATAGCTACATGTAACATGTCTTCCAACTCCACATAATGTTGCAACTCTACTACATTAGTTATCTCCCTATTCAAACCATTCAAAAAAATTGGGTCATGGTGGCCTCCCTATACTCCTCAACATTCGCTCTAATCATAACAATCTTCATCTCCTTGTGATAATCCCCCACACTCCTAGAATCTTGGTAGAGGCTTTGTAATTTTTTATGAAGCTCCCTATAATAATGAATTGGCACAAACATCTTCCGCATGATAACCTTCAATTTTTCCCAGGTATTAATAGGCCTATCACGGTTTCTCCTCCTAGATGTTACTACTTGATCCCACCAAATGATAGCATAATCGGTAAATTCAGGTACTGTATTCTTTACCTTCTTTTCCTCCGAATAGTTGTGGCAATCAAATATTAACTCTACTTTCTTTTCCCACTCCAAGTATGCCTCTAGATTACTCATTCCTTTGAATGAAGGAATTGTCATTTTGATATTTCTCACACTTCTATCAACACCATCTCCAATAGGATCTCTACCCCTCCTTTCATGCCTAACTCCTCTATGTATCATTCTTCCTAATTCGACATCCACCAATACATCCTCATTAATGTCACTATCCACTTCACATCACCAGCAAAAAAATTGAAGAACGCTAAGAACACGGAAAATGAAACAAAGACTCAAAAATAGAAAAAAAAAATATAACATTGATTTTTGGAGCTTTGCTCTATTACCAACTGATGCGAACCCACGTAGCAATTGAAGCAACGAAATTCACGACATTAGATCAAACCTAAGAAAATCAAGAATCAACGTTTGAAAGCTCGACCCAATAAATTATTGAATCAAACAACCAAGACAGTCGTCAACAATATCTTGACCCCATGATCACAAAACTTATGAATCTCACTTAAATTGATGAACGCCACAATAATTTAATTCTTGATAAGTTCAGAATTAATTAAATGAAAAACAAAAAGAAAGTAATAATCCTTACAATAAATCTCTCAATAATTGTGTGCTTTTTAATGAAAATAATAACCCTATTTATATGGAATTTCTAAAGCCATAGTAAAAACAGAATTAAACTCTAAAAATAACAAAAGAAATTACAAAATAGAGTTTTAACTAAAATAGAAGATTGCACGAAATTTGAAAAATTCGCGGCCGAAAAATACACTATGCGGTGTAAGTCTATGCGGTTGCATAGATCAATTGGGCTTCTCCTTTATGGCCTCGGTAAAAAGGCATGCGGTCACAACTATGCAGTCGCATAGTTGTTCCGTCCAGCTTCCTCATCCATTACTTGAATCAAGTTGTTCCACTTCGTTTCATCTCTCATGCCCAACATGAAACTTGTCCATTTGCTTGTCGTGATCAATGTTTCGTCCACGGTGGCTTGAGCAAGTAGTCTCATTGCTTTTTTGACATGCTCCGCTCGCAACTTAGTCATAGGCCCTTCTTCAACGATCAATGGATCATTGGCCGGACTTGCCTTTGTATCGTGGATCACATCATTTTGGGTACGCTATATTTTAGCATATTATTCAAAATTACGTCTAACATACTTTCTACAAATCAGAAGTTTATATTGCACAATTTCTTTATCGCCTTTATCTAGAGATCATCACCGAAAGAACCAATAATGCATGCGTGAACTAATAGTTAGGTAAGAATTGTTATACGACGTTGGACTCCTTGGTGAGACTTCCAATTGTTGGAAATCAGCAAATTTAGTTGGTTAATATGCTGTGTGAACTTAAAGCCCAGAAGTGGTAATTTTCTCGCTTCTGATGTCTGGATCATTGCGGAAACAACAATTTCGATATCTCGTTCACTCTTAGTAATCAACATTAGGATGTCCAGACAGGTTTAGGATGGTCTGAATTTAAGTTTTTGTCATCTGTAACTTGATCATGACCTTTCATTAGCCTTTAAAAAATGTATTTGCAAGTAAAGTTGATAGTGTTGCTTCCAGAAAGTTGTTTATAAAATTAACGAAGTCGATGTTTTTGTAGTGTGTCAAATGTTCTTTTAAACTGTTATAATAATTTTCCAGAGATTGTCATCAACTTTAAAGTACATTAACTAATTTTTACCATATATGATATTTCTCTACTAGATATTATGTCAATTGATATTCCACCAACCTCATTATCCAGAATTGAACTGATTATATAATATCTCCCTTATCCAGTTTCCTGATATTTATGTTGATGAAAAAGGAAAGCTCCATTACTGTAGCGAGTCTAGGTACTTAAAGAGGCTCGGCAATCTATAATTGCATATAGATATGTATAATTTTGTTATTTTCTACAGTTAAACTAGGTGTTGGGGGATTTAGTATGGGTGCTGCAACCGCTCTGTACTCAGCCACGTGTCATGTTTTTGGACGGTACGGAAACAGAAACCTGTTCCCAGTTAACCTGAGCTCTGTTATTGGTCTTAGTGGCTGGCTACCATGTTCAAGGTATTACTTCATTTATACTCTCCAGCACACAACAGTAGTACACTACCGGAGCATTTTCTTGGTAGTCACACGTTTATTTGCACTCAGCAACTGATTGTTTTCTAGGATACTGAGAAACCAGCTGAAGGAATCCAATGACACTGTAGCGCGTGCAGCGACATTGCCTATTTTACTCTGTCATGGACCTGGTACTTACATTTATGTGTATTTTAATTTTTCGATATTAAGGTCTATAGCCTATTTGCAGTTATATTCATTTTACTTTGGAAATACTTTTAAACCTGCTATTCTGAAGGGCAGGTTCCATGCATAGTAAATTTTGGAATTCAACAATAAAATTTGGCCTCACCCGGTTTTTCTTTGAGAGCCCTTCTCAAGGGATTAGTTTAAACGATCTACCAAAGAGTACACATGCTTTGAGATTGCTTGTGCAAGGAAGTCTTAAATTTATTGCGGAAAGAACCCGGCAGTTATTTAAACAATATATACCTTAAATCTTAATAATGCACAAAAGGACATGAGCACCATCATCATTGATTTGTCATTCTCCATTTGCATGACGAATGTAGGACTTTATGGGCATCCTAATGGGGCTTTAAGTTCAGGTTTACCGTGGAGGAATATTTTCATATGATTTTACAATCTAACAATAGGTCATCAAATTACCAAGCTATTTCTGTTTCAGGAGATGAAGTGGTGGCTTATAAACATGGAGAAAAATCTGCACGTCTATTAAGTTCAGCTGGGTTTCAAAATCTTACATTTAGAACATATGACGGGTATTTATATGCTCGTACTTTGATAACCTTGATTCTGTTTTCATAAATAATACCAGGTTAATTGATTTCTCGCTTTACTTATTCATTGTTTTCCCGCGTCTCTTTCACACAGACTTGGCCATTATACCATTCCTGAAGAAATGGAAGACGTCTGTCGCTGGTTAACTGCAAGATTGGGGCTTGGGGGATCTTAATTCTTAGAAGGTCTACGAGGAAGCATGGGGTATACATGAAGAAAGAAAAAATAAGCGCAACAGCTATAGAAAGATGTAGCTTAAATAAGATGGGAAGTTTATTAAATGTATGTGGTTTATAATTGTCTGTATTTTGTATTGCTGAATATAAATGATGCCTATTTCATTGCTGTTTTACCCTTTGTTCCTTCTCTTACAAGGAGAGATCAAAGAAACTTCTGCCTTTATTTTCTCTCCTTTTTTCACTTTCCATTTTCCTTTTACCTTAACTTTCAAACTTCAGCTGTAATTTGATTTCACCCTTCAAATGTAAGGCTGCTGATCAATGAATTTATTTTGAAGTTCATTTTTCTGTGCTCTTTGTAGATTCTTTTATTTGATCAAGTGTTGATGCTTGCTTTTGCTGTATAATTCAACCTCAAAATTTACTGCATTGATTATAGCTATCAGAGGATGAATTAAGTGGTTATGATACTGGAGATTTCAACATGTTTAGTGTAGACTTTATAAAAATGATGTTGAGAATTGAGACCAATTCTTCGATTTGCTCAAGGGATCCTTGTTCAAGAAATTTATTTAAAAGTCCGAAAAAAAATTGAGGATGAGGATGATAATACAAGATTAACGTGGAAATACTTTCTTATTTTTCTGATTTTTATTTTTATTTTTTCTTTATTCTTTTCTTTTTGTTTTTCTGACTTTTCTGTTTTAAATGCTTTAATTAAAAATTAGGAAAACACAATTTTACCCTTTTCAATTTAAAGAATGCTGGTCAAATAATTGACAAACAGAAAAATAGTCGAAATTCATCCATCTGGTTGAACATTGCCTGTTTTCAAAGGTTGGGGATTCCATCGTCCGGGAAAAAAAGGTTTAAGGAATTGCAGATGACCTCAAAGGTTGGGGACATTTGCTATAATTTACCAAAATAATTAACTGAAAGTCACACTTCTGTCTGGTTCAATGTTCTAAAAAAAAACGTAGAATGTTGACTAAATCCCTAGTGAGGATTAAAATCAAAATTTTAATAAATTTTATAAAAGCTGATGAAATGTATTGTTGAAAATTTTTGAGTCTCATAAAATGTGTGATTTAAATTAATTATTGACTTTGACTTATATTAATCTAGATTATAATTTCTACCAAACGGGAACTAAATAACAAAATCAAGGGATGAAGCCTAAACACAGTTTAGCAACTAGGCCAAGCTTCTCACCTACACTAATTTCTTTTAGAAACTACATTAAACTTATATTTAGTAATTTTGTTTGAATAATACTATATATCATCAATGATACTAAAATATCGATCTAAATGACCAAGCTTAATAAGTTCAATCACGTGACATTGCATTTATGTAAATCTATTATTTAATGTCATATACATTTGTCATTTAAACTAATGTTTGACCCTAGTAGTACTGAATAGCATTACTCTTTTTTTATTTTAGAAAGTACATTAAACTTACCTTAAAATAACTATTTTATAAAGGAGTATTTAAAAATCTACTTTCAAGTGCAACATATTAATCAATGTATCATTCTAAATTACATCTTGAAGTTAATAAGGCAACTTGGAGAGCAATGATTAGAAACCCCAGAAGAGCATTCCAGGCAAGCAATAACCAATTTCAACTTCTTATTTTCTAAAAGATAACTATATGAAAAGATAGAAAGAAAAGAAGTGCAGCACTGTCAAAATGATCATCTGTGATGACATTAAGAAAAGGACGAAAATCAAACATAAAAAGATGAGTCTCCTGCCCTTGGAACATGGCATTCGTCGTCATGGAAAATTTGAAATGGCGACTTGTTTTTGTTTTTCTCTAACCAACAAAGTATAGCGATGTGCAGCATCTAAAGCAATGAATATGAAGAGAGATGGACAGGATGCTCTACATTTGGAAATCTTTCCATTCTAGGCTTTCTTCCGTCTTTGTACGTGAGGCCTTCAAAACCATTGCAACTTCGATTTCTCATAGCGACATCTAAACAGCAGGATTACAACATGAGTTGTGCTTGTGCTCTGAAGTGCATATTCAGTACACAGTATTGGACCTGACTATATAGAATAATGTACGTGATTTTTAATTTCTTTTTCTTCCTTGATAATGTCTCCCTGCCAAACATGTCACAAGTGATACAAAGGTAAAACATTCTATACCTGGCAGATTATAATGACCTAAAGGTTGCTTTCCTTAATATGGATAAAAGCCATTTGTGGGTATCCTATGCAATATCATACAGCAAGTCCCCAGGAAAACAGAAATAACAGGATAACATTGTGATGCCCAAAAAAAAACTTGTTGAGCATAATTTCCATTTGCCCACAGCCATAAGAAAAATTGAATGTAATTGTCAAGACTTACCTCATATTATTTATGTTGTATGCTGCTACTGCAACTCTGCGGATTATGTCTTCTCTTGTCCACTGTTTTTAGATTCAACGCATGGTGTAAGAGGTGGGAATGAGGGAACGGCTTGCAATATAAACTTGCGGGCAATTCTCACGCCTGCTGATGAGCTTGAACCCAGTTCGCACGTATGACCATGAGGGGGAGAAACTCGCTTCTTATTTGGAGAGCTTACTTTCACAGCATTGAGTGGGCAAGGAGTGTCCTTCAGTATCTCTGGTGTGTCATCTTCCGCGACAATGTGTAAATCATCATAAAAGTCAAAGGCTTGTGGAGGAAATTTACTCCCGCTAAACTGAGCCATAGGGGTGATAGGTGAACCACGCCAACGAAGGGAACTTGCCGAAGAAAACTGTCCACTTGGTTGAACTTTAAAATTATTTTCCCATTCTTGTGCATTTGGTGGAACGGCAAGAAGCTCCATATTGCTATGTCCATGGTACCCGGATGAGAAATCATTTACTGCTCCTGCTTTGTGGTATTCTAGTTCATGATCAAAAGAAACTAGATCCAATTCTTTAGAAGTTTCTGAGATCATATCAGGATTATCTGAATTTCCAGGAGACCTCGGGAACCTGATGCATGGTGCCCCGAAGGTGGGACCAGATTCTGGTGACTGGAATCCATAAGGGAACCAGGCTTTTGATGTACCCTTTCCCTGGCTATACAATTCAGTAAGAGAAAAAGGAAACAAAATTACTGCTCATGAAGCGATTTCAAATTACAAGTAATTAGTTAACCATTTGATCAGAAATTAGTTCATTGGGATTGAAATGTATCTAATCAGAATTAATCTTACTCCGAGTATTGGAATGACGGCGTCACTGGTGTCAAATTATGAGGACTGCATAGCTCAGTATGATGTAAAACATTTCCAGACCCCACAATTTCAAGTTTATTAACAAAGGAGCCATCTGTTGTTTCATCAGTACCTTGCATACCCACTTCCTTATTCATGCCATATTCTGAAAGATGGAGAATCCAGTTCAAATCGAAGTAAAGCAATAAATGGTTCACAGTTATATACTTTATAATTCGTAAAACTTATATGCTATCCATCACTTTGTTGTTGTAGTAAAAGAAAATATCTATCTTCGTACTTGTCATTACGCTCTCCTAGTCTCCCAGCACCTCCAGGTCATTTCCATAGTGAGCAATTTATACTTTTATTAGCCTCTTCAGTCACATTAATATCTATTCCTATAGTCTCCTGAGTATTAACAGGTAGAATCTCATGCAATCTGATAACAGAACCAACAAAACCTTGATGCAAATCATACCTCCCTTTTGGCCGTAGACATTTTTACATCCTTCGCATCGGCATCCATCAGAACAACCAACTTTTGCCTGTCCATAAGGTGCAAAGAAACAAGTTTAATCAGAGCAAATGCAATTAAGTAGTACTTAGCATGACTCAAGAGGTTCTGAGACTGATACCCAACCCCCCTCACCCCTCCTCCCAAAAAATATGATGAAGATAAATATGCATACAAGCACACCCATATACCTGATAGCACTCACAGTACTTTTTGAGGCACATCGACTTCTTGCAATTGCACCCTCTTTTGTGCCTTCCAGTGGATTTCGATAACTGAGTCTCGTCTTCCTGTGAACATTTCAACTTTGTATTTCAGTTAACATTGCATTGTTGTATGGCATAATTATAAATTTTGATGCCTCAATACCCCACAAATGCTTGAAGGTGGTTCATTAAACTTCTGTACAATCTTTGGAGCAAATGCCAGAGGATTGCGAGATTCAATTTGTTGGCGTATCTCTAGAACTGTATCCTCATATTCAGGTCTGTTAAAGCATCCTTGGCAAGAACAAGGTTCCGCACAATATATTCCAGCAGCAAAGCAATCGCAGTAACTACAAGGAAACAAATTTCAAAAGCAAATGATGGAAGTGCAAATCCAAATAGGCAAAAACATTTCATGCGCTTACAGCTTCAAGCATTTAGACTTCTTGCAATTGCAACGTTTGCAACTGTAATCATCATTGGACTCGAATGTTTTCTTCCTGGAAAGATTGCAACCAAAATATTGTAGTAAGACAAACATTTAAATTCAATGCTATATAGGATAACTCGTAGACTTGCCTCTTCTTTTTGGGGCTTGACTTGCTAAACTCCTCTGCATCATCAGCATTTCCAGTGTTATACTTCCTCTTGTTAACTGGAGTTGATTGATCTTTAATTGGATTACAGACCACAGGGTTGTCCAAAGGTTTCACGTCGTAAGTGGACAAAGAAGTAGCAGAATTAGCTGCCACCGAGGCATGATCGTCAAGCCTACTGTCATAAGTGCTTCCTAGAACACTCTCCGACACAGACAAAAATGTAGAGTTCTTTGAGTTGTCCGGTAGATGAGAGCTCACAGGAGTCACTTGTTGCTCGTCCCGTATACTAAAATTACCCTTTTCAGATGATCTCACAATTATAGTTTCTCCAGCTCCTACTTGCAAGGTACTGATAATGCTATTTAGGTGCAAACCAATACCTAAAGGCATCGGAACTTTTATGCTATAATTCCCTCTATTTCTAGGATAAACCATGTGCTGGGTCATGCCAGCTTGACTAATGGAAGATGGTGGTGTCTCCAAGGATAGTGATTTGGGGCTGTCTCTATCTGCAGAAGAGGCAAGTGGTCTTGAACAATTCTCAATACCTAAAGGGTTATCTACATGCCTATTTGCTATTACTTTCTGCTGAGCATCCTCAAACTGGAGACAACGTACAGGCAAGCCACTGTGATGAGCAGCCTAATAAATTTGTGAAAACCTTCTAGTGAGATAATATTTCAAGAAGTGCTTAATGCCGATTTAACAAAAAGGCAAGCTCAAAATTTCGAGATATTGTATAACTAGAATCCAAACAAAAAATATGTTCTTCACTTGCCATTCAAATAAAATCTACTCCTATAAGAACTTAGAATGTGATATATGTGTGCAAGAACACATATGATATTATCAATTATTGTGAGTCCTAGAGGTTATAATTCAACAAATTTCTCTATCCATAGAATATGCATATACATGAGCACCGTTTCTAAACACCGGTGAATTAACATTGAACTATGGCGTGCTACTGGGGTTGGTTCAACTGTGAGCAATAAGTTATAGACATCAACCGATGGAGTACCTTCCATCAATTTTAGTGGCATCATAAGAAACCAAAATTGAAGAAAGTTAAAGTCCGAACTGCCTAAAAATCAGCACAATTGATGCAACCTTTTGAACTTCATTTTGTTAAATATGGATCATCAAATTAAGCACTTTTAACAGAAATCAATATCAAACGATTAAGTTATTCACAAAGATTATATTAAGTAATGCCTAAGAATAATATGCTGTAAATTACATTTGGCATCAATATAACAAGTTGTTTTAAACAGGATAATCTTACTTCACAATTCAAAAGATAGGTGCATGTTCAACAGAAGTGCATCTGGAAAGATAAGTAGAAATGTATGATAAGATGCTTGAGGAGATTGGCTTGAATTAATTGTCAAAAAACAAGAACCAGATGAGTTTCTTAGGGGGGAGAAAATTTAAATGATTGAGAACAGTACAGTGGATATAAGAAAATGTTACTGACAATGCATGAAAACATTTCAAAAAGGAATTTTTAAACTAGGCTTCTTAAAAAGGTAATTGAATGGGTTTCATAGCAATTCCTTCCAAATTAATGATGAGATAAGGGAAGATGGCTAAGCAGCTAAAAATGATTTGACTGTGCAGGCTTACTGATAAAGAAATACATAAGAACTTCAATTATTGGAATTGAGAACATTAATAACCAGCAACCCCAAATAATTTCTAAAAATATAGATAGTCTGCCAGAGAATTAATCACATAGCATGATACTTTAAATACCATGGGATTACTCTGCTCTTCTTTCTGAACTGGTTCTGCCAAGGCTCCAGTGGTTTCTACAGAGTTTTCATTCCCTTCATAAATCTGTACAGATTCTGAGAGCAAATAAGGGAAATCATCCACGTGACCTCTCTGCCTGGCTTCTGCATTCTGCAATTGGAGATTACATATGAATATGCAACATTTCATATCAAAGGACGAACTTACTTCTGAGTCAACACTGACCTCGGTCATAAAATTTTCCGGATGCTTGTTGGTCAAAGTGAGGTTCTCAGACAAATGGGGTCCAAACTTTTCATGATGATCAACTCGTATATCACCATCTTCGGCTGTCATATCTATTTCTATTGCCCTCCTATCAACTGTTGCATCCCTTTCATGTGTCTTGTCTGTTTGCTTTGTCATGGCAGAAGGTGCAACAGCTGTGTACTCCTCATTTCCTCTTGCATCATTTTTGTATTCAAGTTTCCCAGCAGATTCCTTTGAGTTAGTTACTTCAACTGGTGGCTGATCAATGTCGTAAGAGTATTTCAAACTGGAATCTGCTGAAACATTAGAATTAAAAGAGTCAATGCACACGACGTCAGCCAGGAACTGGTCAGCACATCCTATGGGACTTTCAGTTTGGTCATCCACGGGTCTGCTACTATCAAAACCTTTCTCCAGGCAAGTATTTAACCCACCACCCAGCTGGGTATCCAGTTTTTCAGATCTTTCGGCTGCAGCGATACTAATCCTGCAGCCTCCATCCTGTCCAGATAACTTTGCACCCGATAATAGAGGAAATTGTGACCTGCATAACATTTTAACATCATCACTTTATTACTCTCCATGGCCCGCAAATTGAAGATAAACATAGAGGAACTTTCTATGTTTTATTTACAATAAATCAACGTCAAAACACATTAAACCTTTTGAGTAAACTTGACTGGCTTGGAGGATTGAGTCTTGGTGATGTGAATACAATGGGAGGAGAATTAAGTACGGTAAAACCTTGAGAAACTGCAGGTTCCTTAACGGGCTGTATGGGAGAGAGGTTACTAATGTAACTGAAGACAGCAGAATCCTAGGTCAAAGGAAATAACAGGTGAGAAATCAAAATAACAGATTAAACAGCTCTTCCCAACATAATCACTTTAAATATTATGGATCAACTAAATGGCTGTTAACAGCAAGTCAAGAAGATGAAGAAAGGTTCCTTTCTTTTTCTGGATATAATTAAATGTCAGTATACAAATACATGAACAGACTAGGATATTCATATTACCATTAACAAGAGATACGGATCAGAAGCCAAACTTCCATAAAGCAGATGAAAGAAATAGAATTCAAGCCTCACTTAAAACACAAGTCCATGCAAGAGTGCATTCAAAATGGGAGAGAACATTTCTCATTATGTGCAAAAATCAAGTACAACTAATAATTCATTGGCAGAACAAGTTAATCATTCGTAATTCCAAATCAAGGCCTTAAAAGAATTTGTCCTTTACAAGTAAAAAAGAATGATTGGGCACTGGGCCATTAAAAGCTAATACTGCTGGATGTATATTCTTAAATATTTACACCAACCAAAAAGAGTATATATGATCCTGTGATATTAGAATTGACACCTTGACACCAACCAAAAAGCTAACACTGCTGGATGTATAGACACCTTGACGTAGAATATTAGAATTGTTTAGTAACAAAACATGTGTATATACATCAATTAGGACAGTAGGAAATCTAAATATAATTAAAGTTCTTGTGAACCAAATCAAAGTTTTTGCTAAACTAGACCTTCAGAGTTTTATTTGGGTTCAAATGTGAATTAGAGCCGTTTGAGCCCCCATTTTCTTGCCAAAATGCATTTTAGAATAGTGATTTGATAAAAAATGTGCGGTTAAAAAATAAAGTAATGTTTTGGATTTATATATAATATTATTTTATTGAAGAATTTGTGGTTGAAAATAAAAAAGAAAAAAATGTATTTTTGAAAAAATGGGAACCAAACAGGGGCATAATACAGCCCAGAAATTGCTTCTCTACAGCACTAATTTCTCCCAGTTGAAGAAATGCCATAGATTTATCCAAAGATTTTATAATTAGAATTCGGTTATTTTCCCACCAAAATGTAATGCACCAACTGACCTTTTCCCAATTTACCACATATGAATTCTTCAAATCATAAATCTCAACCCATTCCCAGCTTACAATGAATATACTAACTGTGGCAGCAGTTATAATGCCATCTAAATAGAGTAAAAATCACTGATTGCTATTCCACAACTCTCTTTGAAAATTCTAGAAGTGAAGAATTGCCTTGCAGCTTCATCAAAATTGATATAAAAAACAACCACAAACCACAACATTTTCAGAATCCAATTATCCACAAAATCAGAAATACTCTAATCCAAAAGTTCACCGCCTAAGAAAATAAATCTTATCTACTTCAATTAACAAGATCCCATTATTGCAATACTCAACATAATCCTGCTCAAAGCCTCTCAAATTACCAAAACGGAAATCCATTATACAAATATAAACTTACAATACCCATCTCAAAATTTAACTAAAATCCACACCCCCATTACCAAGCTAGTGTGAAAATCAGTATAAAATTAATAAATTCACATAAAGTCTAGTAGAAAATAATAAAATGCTATACAATCACACATTTATACGGGATATATTTTGTTTCCACGTGTGTACATTTAATAAAAAAATGAACTCACGTAAAATCAAGTAAAAAACGTATAAAATTCCCCAGAAATACACATTTTATTTATAGAAATATATAGAGTTGTGTTCTTGTACTTGGACGGGAACAGTTTCGGTAGCGTCCCCTTCGGAGGGAATGGTAGATTCAGAGGAGTCCATTTTCAGAAACCCTAATGTACTCTCTCTGCATTTCCTACTTTCTCACTCTAAACTCCACAATTTTCTGTTCTCTCTCTCCACTGATCTCCAAAAAGTTTCGATGAAAGTCAATGAAAACGTGAAGATATTGCTTGCAAATTTTTGTGTGGTTTTTTTAAGGAAAATAATTTATTTTTATTTATTTTGTGACTGCGGAAATGAAAAATGAAAAAGAGGGAATTGCTGGATTTTAAATTAAGAGTGGCTAGGGCGGGAAGTGCATGTTTTCAGAATGGGCTGGGCCCAGTTTTAGGGTTCGGAGGAACTTTGGGTTACTTAGTTGTTAACTGGGCTTTAAATAACTGTAAATCCAAAAATTAAGGTTGTAATCTTAGAGATTGTTTGGGAATGATATTTATGAAAAGCATTTTTTCTCACATTTTATTTTCAAAAAAGAATTATATGGAATTCATGATATTTTTCCACTTTTTTAACCACCATTTTCCATTAATGTACCATTATTAGCCGCACAAGGGATTTACACGTCCATATTAACCGTGCTATCTTTCAGTTTTATTAGGCAATAAGCATTCCATTCTTTAGCTATATTATTTCTTACAGTTTTAAAGTATCGGATCGACCCTAATGATTGGACTATTTCTTGAAGGTGGGTTGACCGGAAAGAACAAGGAGGGATTGGTGTTTTTCGACAAGGAATAAAGATCTTAAGTGGTAGATGTGTGATGATTGAGAGAAGAGTTGTGTTGGACTAATAAGGCTCTGTTCTCTTTGCCGTTTTCAACCCGTTTTCTATTTTTAATTTTCAAAAACACTGAAAACGCGTCTCTTTTCCATTTCTGAAAACACGTTTTCGAAAATGGCAAAAAAAATTTCAAAGGAAATGGAAAACGTGGTTTTCCACGTTTTCTGAAAATCCAACCAAAACAAGGCTAAAATCTGAAAAACGCGGTACTGTTCCAAAACGATAGAAAACGGAAGGAAGCCCTAATCCCTCTTTCCCCTGTCTTCCTCTTTCCCGTTTCTTCCTCTCGCCGTGTCAATTTCGACCAGCTCCCACTGCCGACTCTCCGGGTTCGCGTGGTAAATCAGGTTTCCCATCTAGTTCTTTGCTGGCTATATTTTTGCGGTATGTTATAGATGTTCGATTCTATTTTCGTTGGGTCGATTTCGCACTGCGCAGTTGCGTTTTATCGTTTCGGTTCGTGGATTTGGGGGGCGATTTTGATATTTTTGGATGGTATATCTTTGTGTATTTGTGTAATGGTTTAATTTT
>CAIGRF010192078.1:0-26408 GCA_903798235.1 Fraxinus ornus | reverse complement strand
ATGAAATATCTGCTGCCATTCAATATAGTAACTTTCCTTGGACCAAAACATCCAAGTGTACTAACTCAAGTTTATTAATAGCCCTTCTTAACTGATTTTTAGAGAAAGACAATCTTGTTTGTTTTCCCAGTTGACAGCCATCACAGATACAGACATTATCAATTGCTTTAGGCAAATTTTCAACAAGATTAAGATCATACATTTGCCTAAGTGAAGTATGATTAGCATGACCAAACCATCTATGCCATAAAGAAGTCTCACTTTCTTAAGCTAAACATGCTTCAGTAGTGACATTTTTCCAATCTATAGGAAAAATTCTGTTTTTCATTTGAACTGTCATTAACTCTTTTATAGTTTCATCTAATATAGTACATGCTTTTTCTTTAACATCAAGGCATGATTTTTCTCTAACAGTTGCCCTACACTTATTAGATTTTGATCTATCTTAGGCACTTATAAAACATCAGGAATATGTTTAATATATGTTGAATTCTGAACAGCATCACTCCTATGCCTTTCACTTCAACAAATTCTCCATTTCCAACTTTAACTCTGGATTTGTAGGCTTTGTTCAGTTCCACGAAAATGCTGGAGTCTGCAGTCATATGACGAGTGCAACCACTATCTAATAGCCAGGTTTCAAGCTTGCTACAAGCCTTGATAGCAGAGAGCGGATGCTCTTAGAGCACTTCATCATGATTTTTTGCCATTTTTACCTGCTACTGTGGTTGTTTACCCCTTTTATTTTTGCACACTTTTTCAACATGACCAAATTGTTTGCAGCTTCTACACTGAACTCCAGGCCTATACCAACAATATTTTGGAGAATGACCATTTCTTTTACAATGAGGACAATGTGCAAACTTATCCTCTTTGTTCCCAGTTCTGCTGCTTTCAGGTTCTTTCTTTTCAGCCTGAGGTTTCTTCATACCAAAGCTTGTTTGAGCTTTGTATTTTCCTTTAGCAAACAGAGCTCCTTCTTTTGTTCCTCCTGTCTCATTAGCCTTCTTTGTTCAGTTGCCTGCAATGCATTCACCAATTCAGCCGAGGTTATAGATGACAGGTCTTTAGAATCCTCCAAAGATGATATCTTAGCTTCAAATTTTTCAGGTAAGCTTATTAAAACCTTCTCCACCACTCTTTTACTTGGTAAGTCATCTCCCAGAAGTCTGATTTAATTTACAATCTTCATCATCCTATCTGAAAAATCATTCACAGCCTCAGTNATTTACAATCTTCATCATCCTATCTGAAAAATCATTCACAGCCTCAGTATCTTTCATCTTCAAGGTCTCAAACTCTCTTCTAAGATTGAGTACTTGCATCTGCCTAGTTCTTTCATTGCCTTGATACTCTTCTTTCAGAATATCCCAATCCTCATTTGCAGTCTCATAAGTTATGATTATTGTGAAGATAACATCTGAAACGGCTGACTGAATACAAGAGAGTGCCTTGAACTTTTTAGTAACATTTCACTATGCTGCTTAATCTGAGCCACTCTTGGATTCGCTCTCAAAGGAGAAGGTTCAACTCCAGTATCTGTCGTATGAATATAACTATCCTACTGGTTGCTTTTTCTGCAACGCCTGTTCTTCTTCTTCTTCTTCTTCTTACAGTTCCCTTTCTAAGATCAATAACGCTCTAATACCATGGACAATTATTGATTCAAAGAGATGAACTTACCGGATTCACACAAAACTTACCGATTTTGAAACAACTTTCCGAATTTGTATAAACTTACAGGTTTTATACAAGCTTACCAGATTTGCATAACACTTACTGTATTTACTTAAGGCTCGCCGGATTTGATATATCCTTACCGGTTTTGACAAAGAAAGACTCTTTTTTTTTTTCTTTTTTTTGGGAGAAAGAAGCTCTCTTCTTTTTCATTTCATTTCTTGCTGAATATATAACCATACAAAATACATGATTTTCAACAACTTCCCACCTGCTTCAATCTATCAAGTTGTTAACAAAATACAAGACCATACTTAGATAACTTACAAAAGTTAAACTATCAACAACTAAAGCACTTAAATCACATGGCCTTAATCATAAAAAAAATTCAGCAACTACTTTGGCACAAAAAAACATGACAGCCAAAGTGACAAACCCATTTCAACAAAATTTCAAAGTTTCCCAAGCTACCTTTAGTCTTTAATATACCAAAATAAAATTGTGATTCCATGGTCCAAATATGTAAAATTCAGTCATTTACATACTGCAGTTGTACTCTAGGATCCATTAAAATCTCGTCATATAAAGAAACTAGGTCTCGTTGTTCATCAATTGCATGCATAAGTAATATTCTTTTTACAGAATCTGAAGTTGATGTCTAGTTAAATTATTATTACTTTTTCTATATTTTTCCACTTGAAATCTTAACAAGAATGAAAATTTGGATATCATGTAACTATGTCAAATCATACTTGTTAACTAGTTTTGTGATACAACAAAAACACCCAATATTGTTTGAAATACAATTTTGACTGAAACAATTGAGGAAACGGAAAAGAAAAAATTTCATGAAAGTTTCTCAAATGAAAATAGCTTTCTTGTTGAGAGTGTAAATGTCAATTTACCATCATTATGGAGAATTTTAGTGTTTAATCATTGCTTCTAAAACACTCTGAACTTGGAATACAATCTTGATCTTGTCACAGCCAATTCAAATAAATGACATTTTCTTCCAGTAATCTAATCTCAAACTTGAAGAATTCCTCATTTCTTGTGCCTTGAGAAGTCACAATATTCCAACTCACTTTATTGTTATGCATGTAGGGAAGCTCAAACCTCTTGGTCCGATCTGAAGCAGGGGTGGCACAAGCAGAAACGTGCAGGATGGCCTTAGCTGACATGCACTTTGATCAGTGTTTTTCAAGTCTAATATCTCGTGCCAAGGTTTGATTGCTACAATTAAGTCAGCTAATGCCTTGTAATTCGTCAATTTCTCAACTGCCTGTGTATAATGCAGTCCACTGCTGAAATTTCGTGGAAAGGGAGGGATCAGCCCTTGGTTTTCCTTGACTCACTGAAGGAGGCTCATCTATATATTTTTTTCTTGAAAGCGTGAGAAATGGTCTGTCTCCTTTTCTCCTCACATTTCCCATCATTAAAGTCAGTACAGTCTTTATTCTTTACTAATGAAAATATCACTTCAATATACGTTATAGTGAAGTAAGAATAATTTAGAAGTTACATTTCATAGAAGAATAATTTAGAAGTTACATTTCATAGAATTTTAGTTTCTGCTTCCTAAATCATCCTTAGGTAGTTTCACTTTGTAAACCATATTTAGTATTTGGAGGCAGTGGATGCCAGGAAGGAATATCCCAAAGAGTTCATCACATGGAGAGAAGATCCTCCTCGTGAAGCTCGGTTGGAAAATGGAAATACTCTTTACACCCGTAAGACCTATCTATTGACAATATTTATGTATAATTCTCCAGATAAACATGTACATCATTCTTCGTGTTTTTGTTGGTCAGGGAAAAGATTTCTTGATTGTAAATCACAAAGCGATATTGAAGGCATTGGTCTGCACGGCTCTTGGACTAGGAATCTAAGTAGTCCTTGGGTGACATTTTCTGGCTTTGATCACTGCTCCAGGTTCCGCACAATTGACATCTATAACGGTGGATATTATCTGTTTTCATCTTTAATAAACAAGGAGAGGCCATGCTTCGATCCATAAATATGACGGCATCATATTTACCATTACTGAGAGTGGTGCTTGGTAAAGAAAAGTTTGTTAGCTGACAGAAGAACCAGATGGAGAGTCAGAATATACAGTGGTCTGAGAAGAGCAGGTTTCTTTCTGGCTTGAGCAAAAGCTTGTAACTTGTCGTAATAATTAAAACTATTTGGTCAGCTTATGCCAGAGAAACTCGATTTTGGCTACAGGAGATGCGGTTTTGCCACTTTTTTTTTTCCTTTCTTATGCTGTGCTCGGTATTTGTGATCCAAGTTTTATTAAATAATTCGATAATCCAACATCATTAAAACTCGAGTAATGCTATACGACACCAATGGTGCTTGTTGCTTCATTGTCAAATGTCAATGAAGTTTCCAGTTACTTCATTATCATGTAGACGGATGCTTTATCTTTAGCATCAAATATCAATCTGGATTGGGTGATAATATTATCCTAATGGGTCATATTGATTCATGTCTATTTACTTGAGCCCAATTTTTGTAAGATAATGGGTTGGATTTTTACCAAGTGGGCTATGTAAACTGTGTCGTTGGTAAGATTCGTGTAGATAACGGCTAAATGGTTGGTGACGTGGCTTGATCTAAGTGGTTCACCAGAGGACAATTTTGTACTGATCATGAGCTGGACCTGCCACTGGGGTCTTATTTATCTATCATTATTTTGTCGACATAAACAGA
The DNA here is from genome assembly GCA_903798235.1 of Fraxinus ornus. Classification (NCBI taxonomy): domain Eukaryota; kingdom Viridiplantae; phylum Streptophyta; class Magnoliopsida; order Lamiales; family Oleaceae; genus Fraxinus; species Fraxinus ornus. The sequence continues at coordinate 22,016 of CAIGRF010192078.1, read as the reverse complement.
CTTCTCTCGATAAGATTGCTAAAAGACGTTTGATATGCCACCATTATTTTTTTGAGAAAATATTGTGAATTTTGCTGAATGAATTTTGGTGTCAGATGTTTTATGGAATACTAACATGAATGTGGGTCCCATCTAATTTAAATATTATTTTAAAAAGTGAACCCCACATATTTCTCTCTTGCCTGTATTCCTTCGTTTTTGTATAACTAGCAATGTTCAAATATTATTTGGGAAAATTCAATTGTGCCCAGGGGCCCACAGCAAATATAAAATTATTATTGATTTTTATTAGACGAGTAAAATCCAATAACGACTATATTTTCAATTTTAATTGAATTTTAAGCTGTACCAAATAAGCTCAAAGTTTTGAATCTTTGAAAAATCGTTTAGTTAAAAATTTAAAAATAATGTAAAATTTTGGATTTATTTAAAATATTATTTTATTAAAAAATGTGTGATTAAAAAAAATGAAAAAAAATATATTAAAAGTAATATATTTTCTTCTTAAGCAACACAACTAGATTCGTGATATTCTTGACTATTATTAAACTTTTATTATTTTATTAAAAATCACTGTTTATCAATGGCTAACATTTTTTCTAAAAGCTTCCGTTTGGTTTGTGTTTCGATTTTGAACTGAATTCATTTTCTATTTTCTGTTTTGAGGTCGCTTTTAAAATTTTTAAAAATGCGTTCGATTTTTTATTTTGAAAAATTATTTCTTAAAACAGAAAAACAAACAGAAGATAGTAAACTGAAATCTTAGGAAAAAATGAATGGTAACATGTAGGTGCAATTTTATTTACGGGGTGTTCTCAATTAAGATTTTGATGAATTTTTAAAATTATAAATATTAATAAATTTCATGAATTTGAATAAATTTTCACAAATTTTATAAGAATTTCATCTAACATGACGAAATTTCAACAAATCTTTTAAAATCACTCTATTAATGAAATCTTTATAAACTAACTAGTTGCTGAAGATATTTAGATTTTAAATAATTTCATTAAACATAAATTTTATTGAAATTCATTAAAACATAAATTGAAAACACCTAAATTTAGAAGAATTTTTAAAATTCATGATAATCTCAATTAAGGACAGCCTAGTTAATTTTAAAATTCATGATAATCTCAATTCAAGAATATATTTTTTTAGGAGTATATTCCCTAAGCTCCTTTTTCTTTTGGGCTAGATTTCAAAAAGCTGGAAAGTTATGGATTTCGATTAAAGAGCTGTATATTCACGACAATCAACTTTCCAATTATTTCCGCAACAGAGCGCGTGAGTCTGACGCGTGGGTGTGGCAAACTTGATGGAAGACCCACACGTCACCAATAAAAGAATCTAAGAAAAAGATAATTATAAGCATTTATTATTACTGTACACCTAAATTTAGAGCCCGTTTGGTAGGACTATTAATCAAATTGAAATTGAAAATATGGTCGGATCCCATCCGTCTAATAAAAGTCAACAATAACGGTTAGTTTTTCAATTTTAATCTGATTTTAATCTCTACCAAACACACTCTTAAGTTGTGTTTGAACCACTTTATTTTGGAAGAATGCATTCTGTAATAGTAAATTGATGAAAAATGTGTGGTTGAAAAAGAATGAAAAGTTATTGATATGATGGAAAATATTATTTTATTGAAAAATGTGTGCTTGAAAATGAGTATAAGAATGAGAATGAAAATTTTAATGTGTACCAAACATGGACTTAATTTCCATTATAAAATATTAATTTAAAGAATATTTTAAAAGTAATTTCTTGAAAACATTTCATTATTAAAAATCTCTTGAAAATACTCCAAATCCATAAAAACTTATAAAAAGGTGCATTTTTATTGACTAGCTGTCATTGGCACGTGTAATGTACACTTTGTAGTTTTGTCTAAGTTGTATAGGTGTATATACATAGTTAAGAGGAAAATTAGTATGAATTTTATTTTAAATGTAATCCCGATTGGCCTCCTTTGTTGCTGTTGATTGGTGATGTGCAATTTCATCGATAAGGAATGAAAAAAACGAGACGCTTGTACATGAAAGTTGATAAGGCAACAAGAAATAATATTTTTTTAGTTGGGGGCTTGTTCGATTTTTAATGTTGTAATTTAGTAGGTGCACAAGAACTAATAACTACTTATTCAAATGATAGTTTTCGTCAAGAATATGTCCAGAAAAAAAAATTTGCATATTAAGAGCCCTAACAGATGGACATTTTCAAGTGCTACGATAAATATTTTTCAAGAATCCAATTAACCAAATAAAGTAACCATAAAAGAAATCAAATCCATAGTTGTGAGTGCTTAAATTAAGGCCCTGTTTGATTTGCATGGTTTTCTTGGGAAGATGGAAAAGATTTTCAACTTTCCAAGTTTTTCCCTGTTTGATGTGCATGATTTTTCAGGAAATTCTATTTCTACCTTGCAGACTCATGCGCCAATTTTCTTGAAATTCGTGGAATTTGTTTTCTTTAGCTTTTGTTGGTTTTTCATTTTCCAAGTTTTCCCCTTTTTTTTTTTATTGTTTTGTTGTTTTTTGTTTTTTGACAATTAGAAGAAATTCTAAACACAATTGCTAAAAACTTGTCACTTTACAATGACAATTTCCATATAAAACAAATTCAAATGAATGGTATTCGGTATGGTAATTTTTTCTAATTTTTAATTTTTTTTACTTTTTGGTAATTGAAACAAATTCTAGACGCAATGGTAGAAAAATTATCACTTTAATGGACAAGTTTCATAAAAAAACGAAATCAAACGGATACCAAACTTTCAACATTTTTCAGGTGGAAAATTATACCAATCAAACACAATTAATTACAATTTCCAGTAAAACAAATTTTAGACAATTCAATTCTCAGTAAAACATTTTCTTTCCACCCATTTTCCACATTTGCAATCAAACGGACCCTAAATAGATTTTCCAATTCAAATTTAGGATGGATTTTGGTGTTGATTAAAATTAGATTTTTAGGAGATTGTGGTAAAAGTTTGTGAAATGTGTGGTTGAAAAGATGTGGTTGATATTGATTGATTGTTTGACTTTGACTTAAATTAAAATCAGATTTTAATCATGTCCAAACATGCTATAGATTTTCTTTGTAGTCGTCTTTCTTTAGTCAAACTCTTCCTTCACTTTCCCTGAACAAGTAAACATTATTATCAAAGAGAATATCAAACCAAGCACAGAGTTAACAAGATATTATGAATCACTAAATCCAACAATCCAATTTCTTAAAAAGGACAATAATTGAACATTCCAACATATAATAGGTTCGAACAGTTCTTGATTTCTGAACTGAAACTTTGAGTAATGATTTTGAAATCAAATTTGCCATTTTTTATAATTTTTTATTTTATTTTTTTACAAATTATTCACTTTGGTCCAATGATTCGATGAGATGTAAAGAAAATGATGGGTGGGTGGAAAGAAAAATTATCAATGTTTATATTTTTAGATGAATTAATTTTGTCTTATTGAAGTTGGTCCATGTCTTATTCTCATCGCTTCACTTGAGTCCCTTCCTAGTTATATCTTTGATTATTCATCTTCTAATCTTCACAATATAATCCTCGTCGTCCACAATTGATTCGTAATTTAGGAGCTTTCTTTATACTTGTCTGCCACCAAATATTCACAGCAAAATATACTTTGACTTACTGCCCAAATCAACTTGTTTTTATGCTTCTCCCCATATCATATGAGGTCCCTCATCTTGGACATATTATTCGACTTATGTTTGACGCGTCGCGGGGTCGAGATCCTTTAACTTTGAAACATTTGATCATAGATCCCCAAACGACCTCCGTGAGGGGGTCCATTTGGTTGGGGCTAGGACTTAGGGGGTCAATTGGGCCTCGATAAATCTCCTTTGCAGACTAGGTCTTGCTCTAGTGTCTATGCTAGCTTGCCTCACACCATTTATTTCGTTAGCGTTGAGTCCAAATTGTAATAGTTAGCCTCTTCCACACTATGTGAGTCAACTAAGGCATGAAGTCGACTTAGGTGTAAGTGTTGGCTTAGGCATGAGGATCAAAATAGATGTAAAGATTAGCTTCCGCAAGCAGCCTAATGAATAACGGTGACAATCATATGATATGTCTTGTTAATGTGCCTCTTGCTTTTACTTGATTCCTATGTGAAAGTGGCTAGGATTCCACGTAAAATGAAAGTGTAACAATAATTATACAAAATATGTGGTGGTAAAAAAATCGTGGATCATTTGAAAACACACGAATTTGTCCTTGTTTGTCTACCATTATTAATGAAAATGAGTTTTGGAAGAGTAAATTTTTGGAGAACATGTAGTTAAAGAAGTAAAAAAAATAAAATTGAATGTATGTATAAAATATTTTATTATGAGAATGTGTTGTTAAAAATAATTTTTTTTAAAAAAATAAATTTTAAAATAATGATAAACAAACAGATAGTAGGGGTCAATTTTTTTTTATTGAAAGTTGAGGCATCTTTATCTTCCCAAAAAAAGTAGACGCAAGACATAAGACAAAAATTGATGCATCCGTTTGCCCAAACGGATAATAATAAAGGAGGAGAAATAGTATTTTCCAAAGTGAAATTGAGAATGCCTTGCACGTGTAAATTTGTTCTTTTTCCCTTATTACCAAAAAAAAAAAAAAAAAAAAAAAATTCAATCCCGCGCGTACATTGATTGTACTACGTAGCAATACATTGTTAGAACAATATTTTTTTAAAAAAAGACTTTCATCCGTAACCTTTTTGAACTCCAATCAAACAACGTACACTTAGCCCTTATTTGTTGTAGATTAAAATCAGATTTTTAGTAATTTTTGATAAAAATTAATAAAATATCTGGTTGAAAAATTATGAATTGCATAAAATATATGATATTAATTATTGACTTTAATTAGGCATTTATTTGGTACACATTAATATTTTCATTTTTATTTTTCTACTCATTTTCAATAACACATTTTTTAATAAAAAAATATTTTTCGTCACATCAATAATTTTTCCTTCTTTTTCAATCACACATTCTCCATCAATTTACTATTTTAAAATATATTTTTTCAAATTAACGTGGATCAAACAAATCCTAAAAATTAAAATCAGTTTTTAATTTGTACGAGAGCATTTTTGTTTTTGATTCAATTCAACTGAATGATTTTCACCTAAGAGACCCACTTTTCACGCATTGATATGCCCACGCGCTTACTGTAGCGCGTCACAACCTTCTACACTCTTCCCCACCTGTAACCGCCAGGCTGCACAAACCCACGTTCGCAAAAACCATTCGATCAGAAAGCTCAATGGTCTCCATATTACACTCTCTTGCTCCATTATTCTTCCCACTAGAGTCATGGTGTGTACAACTACAATCACTGAATCCAATATATATGCTACATAGAGAGAGAGAAATTGTGTGTGTCGAAACACTCAAGTGTGAGTTTACTGTTTGTGAGTTTTGAAAGTTGCAGATACTAGAATTTTGGGAAGAACTCATTATTGTAACCTGTTCAAAAGGCTGGTGCTATGAGTCTCAGGCAAAGCCAGCTGCCCACGCGCGGTCGTGGTAGGCAAACGCCGCCACCTCCGCAGTTTTACGAGCCATTCAACATTATCCCTATCAATAACCTTTTGATAGACCACCCTTCCCTTCGTTATCCAGAGGTACGCGCCGCTAGCTCAGCCATACGCGCTGCTGGGGACCTTCGAAAACCGCCGTTTATGCCATGGCACGATAACATGGACCTCCTGGATTGGCTGGGGCTCTTCTTCGGGTTTCAGGGAGACAACGTCAAGAACCAGAGGGAGCATCTGGTGCTCCACTTGGCGAACTGTCAAATGCGCCTCCAGCCGCCGCCCGCCTCCGTGGACCGCCTTGACTCTCTGGTTCTTCGCCGCTTCCGGCAAAAGCTTCTGAAGAATTATACTTCCTGGTGCTCTTATTTGGGGAAAAGGTCTCAAGTTCGGCTTCCAAGTCGCCACAACCCCAACCTCCAGCGTAATGAGCTCCTCTATGTATGTCTCTATTTATTGATATGGGGTGAAGCCGCGAATCTGCGCTTTGCCCCCGAATGTTTGTGCTATATATATCATCACATGGCAATGGAACTCAATTACATACTTGATGATCACATTGATGATAATACAGGACAACTTTTTGTTCCTTCCACATGCTGTCAATTTGGTTTCTTGAATAATGTTGTTACACCATTTTATGTGACAATTAAGGGTGAGGTTGGGAGGAGTAGGAATGGCACTGCCCCACATTCAGCTTGGAGAAACTATGATGATATAAATGAGTATTTTTGGAGTAAGAGGTGTTTTCAGAGGATAAAATGGCCTATTGACCTTAACAGTGATTTTTTCTACACTGCAGAAAAGAGGGTGGGAAAGACAGGATTTGTAGAGCAACGGACATTTTGGAATGTGTTTAGGAGCTTTGATAGGTTGTGGGTTTTGTTGATATTGTTTTTTCAGGCTGCTACTATTGTTGCATGGGAGCGGACTGAATATCCATGGCAGGCATTGGAGACTAGGGATGTGCAAGTTCAGTTGCTTACAATTTTTATTACCTGGGCTGGTTTAAGGTTTGTTCAATCAATACTTGATGCTGGGACTCAGTATAGTTTGGTATCAAGGGACACAAAATTGCTTGGTGTGAGGATGGTTTTGAAAAGTATGGTTGCCCTTACTTGGACTATCGTGTTTGGGGTGTTCTACGGAAGGATTTGGAGCCAGAAGAACTCTGATGATGTCTGGTCTTATGAGGCAAACCAAAGAATACTCACATTTCTTAAGGCCGCTTTAGTGTTTGTCATCCCAGAGTTACTTGCACTGGTGCTGTTCATTCTTCCCTGGATTCGCAATGTGATTGAAGAAGCAGATTGGACTATATTGTACATTTTAACGTGGTGGTTTCACACCAGAATATTTGTTGGCCGAGGAGTTAGAGAGGGTCCCATTGACAACGTGAAGTACTGTTTTTTCTGGGTTGCAGTGCTGGCTTCAAAATTCTCGTTTAGTTACTTTCTTCAAATCAAGCCTCTTGTTGGCCCAACAAGAGCTCTATTGAATCTCAGGAATGTCAGATACAGCTGGCATGAATTCTTCACTAGCACCAACAGAATGGCAGTAGTAATGCTGTGGCTTCCCATTGTCTTGATATATCTGGTGGATATGCAAATCTGGTATACAGTGTTTTCCTCTCTTGTTGGGTCAACAATCGGATTGTTCTCGCATATAGGAGAGATTCGAAATATTAAACAGCTAAGACTTAGATTCCAGTTTTTTGCAAGTGCATTGCAGTTTAATCTGATGCCAGAGGATCATACTCTTAGTTCTGAGGCAACGGTTGTTCACAAACTGCGCAATGCCATTCACCGGGTTAAGCTTCGATATGGCCTTGGACAGCCATACAGGAAGATTGAATCAAGCCAGGTTGAAGCTACTAGGTTTGCATTAATATGGAATGAGATAATCATAACTATGAGGGAGGAAGACCTCATAAGTGATAAAGAATTGGAGCTATTAGAACTGCCACCTAACTGTTGGGATATCAAAGTAATACGCTGGCCATGTTTTCTGCTTTGCAATGAATTGCTGCTCGCCTTGAGCCAGGCGAGAGCACTAGCAGATGTACCCGATCGGTTTGTGTGGTTACGTATTTGCAAGAATGAGTACAGACGGTGTGCAGTCGTTGAAGCTTATGATAGCATCAAACACTTGCTTCTTGAGATCATTAAATATGATACAGACGAGCATTCAATTGCTACAAAAATTTTCATGGAGGTGGATGAATATCTTCAATTTGAGAAGTTCACATTGGTCTATAAGACGGCGGTTTTACCTCAGATTCATGAACAGTTGATATCTCTTATGGAGCTTCTTCTCATGCCTCAGAAAGATATGGGTAGAGTGGTGAATGTATTGCAGGCCTTGTACGAGCTTTCTGTTCGGGAATTTCCGAAGGTGAAGAAGTCCATGGCTCAGTTGAGGCAGGAAGGTTTGGCACCTCTTAATCCTAGTGATGCCGGGCTGCTTTTTGAAAATGCTATTCAATTGCCTGATGCTGGAGATGCATTCTTCTACAGGCAGCTGCGACGCTTGCACACACTGCTTAGTTCTCGAGATTCAATGCACAACGTCCCAAAAAATATAGAGGCTAGAAGGCGGATATCTTTCTTTAGCAATTCACTATTTATGAACATGCCGCGTGCTCCACAAGTTGAGAAGACCATGGCTTTCAGTGTCTTGACTCCTTACTATGATGAAGAAGTGGTGTATGGAAAAGAAATGCTTAGAAGTCCAAACGAAGATGGTGTTTCTACCTTGTTTTATCTGCAGAGAATTTATGAAGATGAGTGGGAAAATTTTGTGGAGCGTATGCACAGGGAAGGCTGCAATGAAAATGAAATCTGGAGCACCGGAGCGAGGGATCTCAGACTCTGGGCATCATACAGAGGCCAAACACTGTCTCGTACTGTGAGAGGGATGATGTATTACTACAGGGCTCTTAAGATGCTTTCTTTTCTTGACTCTGCATCAGAGATGGATATAAGACAAGGATCGCAAGAGATTGCTTCGCTTGGATCCCAGAAACAGAATGGTAGCTTGAATGGTCTAGGCTCGGGCATGCCAAATTCTCGAAATCTCAACAGAGCAAGTAGCGGTGTGAGCTTGCTTTTTAAAGGACAAGAGTTTGGTTCTGCTATGATGAAATACACTTATGTAGTTGCCTGTCAAATGTATGGGGTCCATAAGGGAAGGGGTGATCCCCGTGCAGAGGAGATCTTAAAATTGATGGAAAACAATGAGGCCCTTCGAGTTGCATATGTTGACGAGAAATACTTGGGAAGAGAGGAAGTTGAGTACTACTCTGTACTAGTGAAGCATGATCAACAACTGAATAAAGAAGTGGAAATCTATCGCATTAAGTTGCCTGGCCATCTGAAGCTTGGGGAGGGTAAACCTGAAAATCAGAACCATGCAATTATCTTTACTCGTGGTGACGCTGTTCAGACTATTGACATGAACCAAGACAATTACTTTGAGGAAGCACTCAAGATGCGGAATCTGTTGGAGGAATTTAAAATCACCTATGGTATCAGGAAGCCAACCATTCTGGGAGTTCGTGAAAATATATTTACTGGTTCTGTGTCATCACTTGCTAAATTCATGTCTGCTCAGGAGATGAGTTTTGTCACTCTGGGGCAACGCGTTTTAGCAAATCCTCTCAAGGTTCGCATGCACTATGGTCATCCTGATGTCTTTGATAGGTTCTGGTTTTTGACTCGAGGCGGCATCAGCAAGGCCTCAAGAGTGATTAATATAAGTGAAGATATATATGCTGGGTTCAATTGCACATTGCGAGGAGGCAACGTGACACATCATGAATACATACAAGTGGGTAAGGGACGAGATGTTGGATTAAACCAGATATCCATGTTTGAGGCCAAGGTTGCAAGTGGCAATGGTGAGCAGGTTCTGAGCAGAGATATATACAGGTTGGGTCATCGACTTGACTTTTTTCGCATGCTTTCAGTATTTTATACAACAGTGGGCTTCTTCTTTAGCAATATGATGGTTGTGATCATGGTCTACGCATTTCTGTGGGGACGTTTCTATCTTGCCCTCAGTGGAGTAGAGGAAAATATCCAAAACAGAGCCAATTCCACTAACAATGAAGCCCTTGGTGCAGTCTTAAATCAGCAGTTTATCATCCAAATTGGTATTTTCACAGCCCTCCCAATGATTGTTGAGAACTCACTTGAACATGGGTTCCTTCCAGCAGTTTGGGATTTTATTACAATGCAGTTCCAGCTTGCTTCAATTTTCTACACTTTCTCAATGGGAACTCGTGCGCATTTCTTTGGCCGAACTATTCTTCACGGGGGTGCCAAGTATCGAGCTACTGGTCGTGGTTTTGTTGTGCAGCACAAGAGCTTTGCTGAAAATTATAGGCTATATGCTCGCAGCCATTTTGTAAAGGCAATTGAACTTGGAATTATTTTAATTGTTTATGCTTCTCAAAGTCCCTTGTCTACAAATACCTTTGTTTACATTGCCATGACTATCTCAAGTTGGTTCCTTGTGCTTTCATGGATTATGTCACCTTTTGTGTTCAACCCTTCTGGCTTTGACTGGCTGAAAACTGTGTATGACTTTGATGATTTCATGACCTGGTTATGGTATAGAGGAATTTTAGTAAAAGCAGACCAGAGCTGGGAAACGTGGTGGTATGAGGAACAGGACCACTTGAGAACAACTGGTATATGGGGAAAATTGTTGGAGATTATTTTAGATCTGCGTTTCTTCTTTTTTCAATACGGAATTGTGTACCATTTGAATATTACACGTGGTAACACAAGTATTGCAGTTTACTTGCTGTCTTGGATCTACATGATTATGGTGGTGGCTATTTATATTGTTATAGCATATGCCCGGGACAAATATGCTGCAAAGGAGCACATCTACTATAGGATCGTTCAGTTTCTTGTTATTGTGCTGTCAGTACTTGTGATTATTTTACTTGTACACTTCGCCCATTTCGATTTACTTGATTTCATCAAAAGTCTACTGGCATTTGTCCCCACGGGATGGGGCATGATACAAATAGCTCTGGTGCTCAGACCTTTCCTGCAGTCGTCTGTGGTTTGGGAGACTGTAGTGTCCTTGGCTCGTTTGTATGATATGATTTTTGGATTAATAGTTATGACTCCTTTGGCAATTCTCTCATGGATGCCTGGATTTCAACAAATGCAGACAAGGATACTTTTTAATGAAGCATTCAGCAGGGGACTCCAAATTTCTCGCATTCTTACAGGCAAAAAATCCAACATTGACTGACGTGGTTAGAGGTGATATTCTCTTCTTGAATTTACTCCCTCCATTCTGTTTAATTTTGAGAGTTCAATGCCACCTCATATCTGTGCTTGCAAATGCTATTATGTTCAGGCATAGAGGAAAACTGAGTAATATTGGCCAGAGTTGAAACTAAACAATTTATGTTCAGGCATAAAATATGTAACTGGAATAATGTATTAACCTAGATTTTAAAAAGTTACTTCATTTAGAAAGACTATTAACCTTGATTTCAAAAGTTGACGAGTTCTGTAAAAGCTTGGATTTGGTACAACTAAGATTTTAAGTGTGAGATAAAATCTTTTCCATTCAATCCCAGTTTCTTTTAAATCAATGCTCTTTCTTTTTATACGTCTTCCAGTTTTCTAATTCCAATGATAACGTCATTGGTTCCTGATCACATTGCTATATGAGAAAATAGGTAGCACTGCTTTTTCTTGTTTTACAGATTGATTGAGAATCAGATATTGCATTTATATCATTTCTACTTTTTTTCCCCTCGACTACAAAGTTGAGGAGCCTGAAAATACGAGGAAAGAAACTGCCACACCTCTAACATTCGTTCATGGAAGCCTTTAAAGACTCAAATACGTGAGCAGAGAAACAGTCAAACCAGACGAACATTTTCTACACAACTCATTTTGCTTAATCACTGAGCCACTAGTTGCTTTCATAGTTTAAATATGTTGTTGATGTGAATATTGAATCATCAAGTTCAAGTCACCGGGATATTATACTTCAGTGAATAAAAGAACCATAAAATAGAAAATAGCAATTTGAGATGGCATGATGTTGAGCTCGTAAATGACTGATGACACATTGCCTTTCTAGTTTGCAAGTATTTCCAGAGAACTCTTGTGTACATGTGAGTGAATGCTTAAGTACGTATAAATGTACTTCTGATGTGATTCGTACAGTTTAAATTTGTAATCCTAATTTGAACCTAACCCTTAACTTCATTTCCAGGAAAATTTAAAAGAATTTATTCGTACAATATGATGAAGGCTAATAAGTGACATATCATCTACTTCTGTTAGCCACAATGCAATTTTGATGAATCATTTACATATTGTTATAAATTGTTTTACAGATTTGCAGGTAGACTTTGAGGATACTAATAATGAGCTGTTCTACCACTGGTCTTCATCTTCATAGAATGAAGAAACCATTGTCTTGGATGCTTTGATGGAAGTTACTAGTCGAGAAGTGGGTTTAACTTATCAAGTATATTCTCCCTGTTGTACATATGTAGCATGACTTGTTCATTAGTTAATCATCAGTCATTGCATTGTTTACCGCCTCTCTTCTGCTTTCTACCTACGTTTAATAATATACTGTATTAGATGGTCCTAGATGCTTCGTGACAAAATTTACTTGCAGTCTTGTTTAGTTTAACATACCAAAAATTTCATACGCTCATAGCTCCTTATATCGCACAGAGAAAATGCAAACATGGATTTTGCAACGTGTGTGATTGATTTCATTGAAGGCATCGTAAAATCCTCTCATACTAGCGACTATGAATAGCATTACTCCATACAAAATTGTTCTGAGAGTAGTGCAGATAACTGCTACTTGTCACAGGAAATTGTTTTATATTTGACATTACTAATTTTTTGTTATTGGGATCAAGTCAAACTTGTGAAATAGTTTGAGAATATGGATGAGAAAATAATCAATCCACGGAAATCCTTCGTGGTTACACATTTTGGTGTGATTGTCTCAAATCTGGCCCTCGTTACAGACAATTATGTCCAATATCATCAAGATGCCAAAGAACTCTGAAGAAAGAAAATTGGATACATGAATTACAAGTTCCGTGAAAAAATACAAAATGTCAGCTGAAGAAAGTCCAACTTCCGCAACCGTATCTACATACGAACCCATTTACGTTTGAGCCAATTTATCCAAACTTCAGTAGAAATTCCACAGAAAACCAATTCGGAAACTTTCACTTTAAAAAGATTCATTGGTAACTACAGGCACTTTCTCATATGCAGTGCTATGCCTATATCTCTTGGGAAGAAAGCAACACCCACCAAATCTTTGCTGCAAGTAAATGAGGAAAACAAACAGCAAACCGCCGAGGCATATAACAATATCCCAGGAGGTAGAATAGTAGTCCATTCTTGGGTTCGCATATATGTAATTGAATGACCAAGTCGAACTATGAGACCTGTAAAGGTCGTATGCATGAGGCAATAAGCGAACAAAGGTAGTCCCAATGTAAAAGGAAGGGGCGAGGGCATTCTCTTTGGCATCACAGAAAAGATTGAACAGTGTCTGTGGGAACAAAAGGCCGTCCAATATCAACCCAGCGTACGATTTGAGATCGCCCCATAAGGACAGCTGCTTATATCCAACATTGCTGACCCTCAGTGATGACCTTGGGTAAGACTTTCTTAACAGGTGGACAAACCAAGCAATCAACCCACCACCAATGTACATAGGTAAGGATAAATACAGAACTTTTTTATCAGATTTCCAGAGAGCTGTCTGGCTTTCGTCTCTGGATTTTGACGACCAGGTGAGTTGGAGAAGTCGCAATTCTAACAAGAAAGCTATCATGGTTATTACTCTTACTAGTACTTCATTCAATTCAAGCCATCCATCACTACCAAAGTATACATTCAGATCGTTGCCACTGTTGCGGCTCACCATGAAGAGAGCTTCAAAATTCAGCAACAATGGAATCAAGTGTGCTAGGCTGAGCACAAAAAGCATCATGACAGAAATGAAGGGAAGAACATTTGGGCGTCTTTTAACGTGAAATAACTGCAGACCTACAAAGATGCACGTAAGTGTATTGGAAATCAGCACCATTGTGATTTCCAGATCCATTCTCCATATGGTTTCTTTGGCTTGCGTTGCATAAATGGAACGTGAAAGAATATGAAATGGTTCAAAGTAAAAAGGGTCTGACTTAACTCGTGTGCTTTCGATAGTTCCCTTCACCACACCTCCATTTTTTGCATTCAAAGAGGGATACTGGATCTCAACTAGAATTTCACAATCTAATGAAGAGTTCCTTCCAAATTTCAAATTAGGAGACTCGTTCTGCATACACCCAACCATGCAAAGGTGTCCACTTTTAGAATCATATAACCCTTCAGCAGAAATTTCAACTGACTTGACTTGCATAAATTTTTTACTGAGCTTGAATTCAAGTGGTGCTGCAAAGCTCAACACGTAGCTGATATTAATCACACTCCTAGGGTTTTGCCTCATGTGGTCCTCCCTAGACTCAACTTCCCTTCCAAAAACTACAGATGCCCGATAAAACCTATCATCCACATAAAGTGGAGACGAGTAACCCCATGCTTCTTTGATATTCTTATTTCTGACCATCATGTCAAATCTCATGTCAGATGATTGCCCATTAGGATACGTACCCCCCTTAACCTTCTGCATTCTATTTGTACACCATCTTGTTACATTCTCAATCTCTGTAAATTCATATTTCAATCGTGTAACCTTTACATTCTTATTTTTTCTATTTGCCAATGCCATTCTGCCAAAATAACTGGACTTGTTAACACTTCTACTACTCCACATTTCCCCAACAACAGCACTCCTCTCTCTCACTGTCCACCTTGCCGGAAATCTCAAGCTCAACCTGATCATACATTCTCCAACCAAACTCCTACCAGAATCACTCAAAATGCAACAGCCAACAATGTCAAGCCTCTTCTTCTCCGCATTCCATTTTCCCTCACTAATTAAAGTCATATTCGGTTCAAAAGGCAACTGATACCCATTATACACGAGATCCCCGAAACTTAACAAATACCTCACTCTCCCATCCTTCGAACACTCAATCTCATTAAAGTTCATCACCCTCGGTGTGAAATTATTATTGCCTCCTCCAAGAAAATCACAATTCACATTACTGCATTCACTCATATAATTCAATTCGACAACACCAGCTGATCTAATAAATTGACACACTGTTTGTCCCAAGTCCTCTATGCCTAACGAAACATTAGCCAAATCATCAAAAAAAGGAAACCCCTTATTTTTAACTTCTTTATCAATCAGTTCATACTTATAGTTCCTCAAGTTCACGCCTAGTATCTTTACATGCTTGAGGTTTAAATAATTATCATTTACATCCAAACTTTCCAACGTACCATTAACTAAACTATTAAAAATACTGGAAGAATCAGGATAATTCAGCTTTAAAACAGCATGAACAGACCTTAGTTTGCCCAAACCCGAGCCGACCATACAGACCTTTCCAGAACTCGAATCCCAATATCCATTCATCGAAAATCCCAGCACACTCAGCGCATCCCTCGGCGTCAACGGAATCCTAGGAGGCCGGTAATGCACGAGCCGCAACTCTCGGTGCGTAAAATTTCCAAAATATCTCCGACCTTGAGCACCCGTTAGACGCAAGAACGCGTCAATTTTGAATACCCCATCAGTCTTGGTTCTGTAAACTTTGCGGGTCCGCAAAAAGAGGGACCTTTGCGGATTTAGAAAATTGCCGTTCTGGGCGCTTTTCTCCATGTAATCAAAATAGGCATTGCGTAAAGTGAGGGATTTTGAGCCAGGGAGCTGGCTATTTGGGTCTGAGTCTGGGGACTTGAGTGGCTCCGGAACGACGTTGTTGCAGTGCGAGTACGGAATCTGCGGAGCCGAATAGACGGTGCCGGAAAAAATGAGGAGGAAGAAGATAGTGAATTTAGATATGTGGAATTGTTGCGGGCATATTGGGAATCTGATTACAAACATTGTTGGGTTTTCTGATGGAGGCGGAGTTTTGAGGTGGATCGACATAGACGATGAATCTTTAGTTTCGATTCAAATCTCACAGGCCCTGTGTCGGTCCTCTCTCTCTAGAATCTCAATTATAAGTTTGGGGCTGTAATAATAAGTGTTACACTCAATTAAAATTCAATTAAAATTAAAAATATAGTTGTTATTGGATCTCATTCGTCTAATAAAAGTCAACAATAACGATTAGTTTTTCAATTTTAATTTGATTTTAATCTCTATCGAACATGGCGTTAAATAATATTGTTAAACTTACGCCTGTTTTATTACTTATTCACTGAAAAAAAAAAAAAAAAATTATCAATTTATCAATTAGTCACTCATGTGTTCAAATGGTTATCTATTTATTATTGGAGTGAAATATGTTACTTTGCTTGACAGAAATTGTCACATAATCGTCGAAAATCATATATGACACATTGACGACATTGTTGACCTAAAATGAACCAATAGAATTCTAATCACCTCTCATCCACGTAGACGTCACATGCGCAGTTGAACACCCCGAGGCAAAAGTCGTCGGTCGAGAAAAATGTTCGACAGTCGTTTGCACTCCAACAGGTCAAGTCAATAGCCGGACAAGAGATAAAATGAGTGCAAAAGAGGGAGAGAGAATTTGGCTAGAGTTAGAATGAACGTACCTTAATTGTGATGTGGCTGATTGATTAAATAAGCTCAATTCAATTAAATAATCGATGTCAATGCATTACACGTAATTTATAGGTATAATAATAGTCCCCAAAGTTTGAGTTGTATTTTCATGTGTGGGTTGGACGAAATATAAATTGTAAAGAAGCGAGGTATTACAAATTGTCTCAAAAATATGAGTAGTTCCAATAAGTAGGGGCTTACGAACTGCCTCGAAAATATGTATAGATCCCAAATAAGTGAAAACTTACGAATTGTCTTGAAAACATAAGCCCCTCTAATATGTGAGAACTTACTAACTGATTTGAAAATATTCGTATGAGCCTGAATAAGTGAGGGTTTACAGATTGACTCGAAAGATGTCACATATCATTTTTCAAAATCTCGACAATAGCTCCTCTATAATATTGACTAAATCAACCTGTAATATAACATAATATCTCCAATGTACATATATAAAATAAATTGGGATTCATTTAACCCCTCCAAATACTATGATGATAGCATAAATAATATTAAATTAAACTTCTCTAAGATAGAATATGTAGAGCCTATCATGTATCGTGTCGGATGATGTGTTGTCGATAATGAAATGAAAATATAGATAACATGGCATATGTACTGGCTGTAATAAAAATAGTGTCATAAGATGCTAGAAATGATGTACCATGCGTACTTGACAGCAATTATATAATGTATATGCTAGCAATAATAATGTAATGATACTAAAATACTAGTATCACTCAGTTCCCCAAGTTCAGGTATGAATATTCATATAATGTGTGGAATTTTAGTTAAGGGCGATGCTCTGAAGATAAGTAGATGTGATGAAGCTGATGCAAGGATGAGGCTTTAGAGATAAGCAGCTGAGGCGATGCTTTAGAGATAAGTTGCAGAGGCGATGCTCTGAATGTGAGTAGTAGAGGCGATGCTTTGAGTATATTAGTATAGGTGATGTTTTGAATGTGAGTAGCAAAGGCGATGCTCTCAATGTATAAGTAGCAGAGGCGGTGCTCTGATAAGCTGACTTCCTTATATATAGGTGGCGTATACATATCAAGGGCTTTGTCTATAGCGTTTGATCCAGTCATGGAAGATTTCATCTTCGTAGGAATTAAGGTGGGCCCATCCCTCTTCATACGAAGTAGTAAATGACATCTTTGCTGGTGGATGGTTCACCCATGCAAAGGGCTTCTTGAATGGTGGATAGTTCATCCATGCAGGAGATAATAAAAGCTCTCTGAAGATAAGTAGATGTGACATAGCTGAACTAGAAGCAAAACTCTAAAATATAAGCATCTATATTATAGTCGATGCAGAGGTATGATGAGCTCTTTGAAGATAAAAATAGATGTGTTATAGCTAATGCAAATGCGCGACTCTGAGTGTGGAATGAATATCGAGCTGGTGGCTCGTTTCGAGCTATCGAAGTCTTATAAGCTGGCCTCGAAAGGATGAGGTCTTATAGGTGCGCTCGACGATAATGAGAATCCCGAACTGGAAGCATAAGCACAATCATCTTACATATCTTGAAGTGAGGAATATATATCGAGCTAGTGGCTCTCTTGAACCATCGAAGACTTATAAGTTGGACTCAAGTGGACAAGGTCTTATATCTAGCTCGACGATGGTGAATGGTAAGGAATAAGTATCTTGCGAAGCTAAGAAATCTGCATGGTGAAGTGGGGAATAAACATCCTACGAAGCAATGGATAAACTCTTTTGAACTACCGAAAACTTATAAATAACCTCGGATAGACGATGTCTTATAGTTAAGCTCTACGATAGTGAGAGGCAAATAATAAACATATCACAATGCTGGGAATAAGTATATGGCGAGGTGAGAAATAAACATCTCGTAAATAACCTTCGAACTATCGTATACTTATAAGCGACATCGGATATACGATGTCTTACAACTATGCTTAACAATAGTGAGAGGTAAGAAATAATCATCTCGCGAAATTAGAAATAAGCACCTGGCTAGGCGAGGAATAAACACCCCGCAATGTGAGGAATAAATATCTCACGAATAGCTCTCGAACTATCGAAGACTTATAAATAGCCACAGATAGACGAAGTCTTACAACTAGGATTAACGATAGTGAGAAGCGAGGAATAAGTATCTCGTGAAACTGGGAATAAACATCGGCGAAGTGGGGAATAAACATCCCGCAAGGCAAAGAATGAACATCTCGCGAATGACTCTCGAACTATCAATGACTTATAAGCGACCTCGAATAGACGAGGTCTTGCAAATAGCATCAACAATAGTGAGAGACGATTATAATCTCACGAAACAAGGGATAAACATCTCGCGAATGACTTTAAAACTATTGGAGACTTATAAATCGCCTTGGATAGACAAGGACTTACAGATAAACTCAACTATAGTGAGAGGCGAGGAATAAGCATCTTGTAAAGCCAAGAATAAGCATCCCGTAAGGCAAGGAATAAACATGTCGCGAATAGATCTCGAACTATCGGAGACTTATAAGCGGCCTCGGATAGACGAGATCATACAACTAGGTTCAACGATAGTGAAAGACAAGAAATAAGCTTCTCATGAATCCGAAAAAGCATTGATGATGCAGGGAATAAACATCCCACGAGGTGAGGAATAAACATATCGCAAATATCTCTTGAACTATTGGAGATTTAAAAAGGGTCTCAGATAGATGAGGCCTTACAGCTAGGCTCTACGATAGTGAAAGACGATGAGTAAACATCTTGTAAAAGCCAGGAATAAGCATCTTCGAGATAGGAAATAAACATCTCACAAGTAGCTCTTGAACTATTGGGGACTTATAAGTGGCCTTAAGATAGATGAGGTTTTACAGCTAGGCTCGACTATAGTGAGAGTCGAGGAATAAGCATCTCATGCATGTGGCCAGGAAAAGCTTCTTTTGCAAGAACAAACACATCAGAAATTTGCCACTTCCATTTTTTAAGGTAAGATAATTCTAAAATATGCCACATCTTCCTTTATTCAAGGAACCAAGACTTCAAGATACTATCTCTTTCTTTATTCAAGGAACAATGACTCATAGAATGTTGCATCTGATAATAAAAAATCCAGGAGCTAGGGTTTACCTTCAATAATAAGAAAATCATGAGTTTGGGCTAGCCTTCAATAAATAAGAAATCTAGGAGTTAGGTCTCTCATTTGAGAATAAGAAAACCACGAGTTAGAGCTCTCGTTCAGAGATACGAGGTCATACAAGCTAGCCCCGGTCATGCGAGGTCCAAGAGCTTGCCTCGAATAAACTGATATTTTTCAGATGCTTGATAATGAATCATTGCATAGCTCGTAAGTTACTCGTAAAATTGTAACAAGCTTCCATGCCAGGAAACTGAAACTTTAAATTGGAAAATCCAAGCTAAATAATTTGTCAAACACTTTGTTTGCACTTGCAAATATGATTCATTTAGCATAAATGTAGTTTGTAGTCCATCCACGACAGTATCAAGAATTACAATAGCACATTTTCACATATCTTTCACAAATCATCACCTTAGATATTTATTTAATTTACACAGAAATCAAATGGTATAGTTCTTTAAAATCAACATGTACTAACATAATTTAGCTTCCAAGAAAACCTACCATGGCATTAAATCTTGCTTTGAAATTAACCCCATATAATATTAAAATCCCAGCAACAAGTGGTATATGAAAGTCCATTTGGAACCAAAATAATTTTGCAAGCCAATATTGGCTAAGTTAGTGGAATTTGATGGTTTTAAAATGATTGCATGTATGGCCCCTATTACACCTATAAACCACGTGGTATGCAAATGACGAAGGGGTTCCCACATATGCCAAATTGAAATTGATTATTCAATTGGATTGAGCTAATTAATCAAGCAGTCATGGTTAACCTTTAAGCACATGAATTGGTTTTTGTCATGGTTTGCCACCATCAAGATTTGCCACCTTCAATTTGTAACAATGAAGTTTACCTTCAATCAGTATATTTGCTATCCAATATTCTAGTTGTTTCGCGGTTTTTTCAGTTCGCCAACAATTAAAGAAAGGATCAGACAATTGTGTAAGGAACAAATCTCTTGAGACAAAGTCCCAAAAAATGGGTGTATTTATTGGTGANAGTTTAAATGGGCAGTTGAGGAATGTAATTCAATCTAAAATTTTGACTGCATCGCCTAATCCAAAAAACTCGATCCAAAAAAATGTAAAATCGAAAACCGTTTGCACTAAATTGAAAGAAAATAAACGAACCATTTTCCGTTTTGGGAGTTCTGGCTTTCTCGTTCCTTTTCAGCAGAAGATGAGCGAGACAAAACCAAACCACAAATGAATAAAAAGGTTTTGATTTTAGCAGAGGGCGATTTTGGCAAAGGGTTCCTCGTTTTGATTTTAGCAGAGGGTGTCGATTTTCGCAGAGGGTTCCTGGTTTCGGCAGAGGGTTCCTATTTCGGCACAATGAGGAAACTTTTTTTAACTAAGAAAAGTGAGTTGGGGTGGGGGAATGGTAAGAACGAAACGACTGAGAAGAGAAGGAAAGAAATGTATGTGTGAGTTAGGGTTTGTGAAGTTAGAAATATAATATTTGGGGAATGCCGTGTGTTTGCGTAGGGAACGGAAGAAATATGGCTGGCTGTGTTCTATTCGGAGACACGGATTGTTTCCGTATGGAACTGAGACAGGTGCCATGGCTCCGTTCCAGACGGAGGAAGCTCGTATCTATGTATGAAACGGAGGTATGGATTCTGCATCCGTTGTATACGGAGACAGGTGCTGTCTCTGTATGAAACGGAGGCATGGAGCCTATCTCCGTTTCATACGGAGACAAGTCATGTGTCCGTATGGAACGAAACCAAGCGACTTACGTCCGTTCGATACAGAGGAATTTCGTGTCTCCGTATGGATCGGAGACACGATGTGTATGTCCGTTCCATATGGAGATAGGGTTTATCTTCTTGTGGAACGAAGATAATCTATGTGCCTCCGTTCCATACGGACAAAGCTCGTGTCTTCGTCTGGAACGGAGGCATGCATCGTGCCTCCGTTTTATACGGAGGAAGGTTCTCTGTGCGTGTAGAACGGAGGAATGGTGTGTGCCACCGTTCCATACGGAGATATTCGCTATTTCCTGGACAAAGTTAGGCAACTTTCTCTGTATGGAACGGAGCCAGCAGTCGTGATTCCAGAGACACGGGCGTGGAATGGAGGCCGTCATCGTGGTCCATTCCATACAGACACGGCTGTTTCCTGAATGGAAGTAGTTATTGTGGTTCTATTCTGGTGGTTTAGTTGGCTCCATTCTGGTGCTTTGGGTTGTTTCGTGGAATAGAGGTTAGAGGAGGTTGAGGCTCCATTCCATTCCAGAGACATGGATAATGAAGGTATCCATTTTGGTGTGTGTACCTTTATTTTGGGCATCTAGCTTAAATTGGAATATAACTAAATACTTATTTTTCAGGCAAAATAGCAGCCCATAATACTTATTTTTCAGGCAAAATAGTAGCCCATAAAATACTGATATCACCCAATCAAAAATATGCAAAATAGCTAACTACTAATCTCACACTGAAAGAATAAATATTTTTCAAACAAAATACATTTATAAATAATAATAAAAGCTTGTTTTTACTGCAAAAATATTATTCTATATATTCTTCTCCATCATTAACTAATACAAAAGCATCATTCCTCATATTTTTCTCTATCTCTATCAACAAAAGTCTATCAACAAAAGTGAAACAAAATTC
>CAIGRF010192050.1:38001-53703 GCA_903798235.1 Fraxinus ornus | reverse complement strand
AAACAAGGAAACTAAACTTTAATTTAGTTTTAAATTCTGTTACTATCATATTTTGTCGCCTATCATCTCCAAACTCATGAAAATTGCTTAGTTAGCAACATACCATATTTGATATTCCACATAATCACTATGTGACACCCCAAAAACAATAATAGTAACATTATAATTTTTTTTTTAAATTCCCCAAATGAGTAATACATCAAGAGATTTGTTACAAAAGGCTCAAGGACAAAGTGTACGACTCCGTCAAGATTAGACTAAGAAATTATAAACATTTATAATAGTAATAAAAAAAATTTCTCACACATTGAAGTTCACTATTGTAAGTGCTAAATTGAAGTTTAGGGATCCAATTGAAATTTTACAAAAAGCTCAGTTACCTAGATGATACTTACCCCCTTGCAAACTAAACTTCGTTAGAATACCATCACAAGAACACTAGAAATTGAAGAATAAAAACACACTAAGAACCCTTAGGACGTCGTGCAAAAATTCAAGTGTAGAAGAAGGATCGGATTGTTTTCATTCTGTTTGGAACTGAGAAAATCGAATATCTAGTTATAGGATCTATGAATGTTAATTAAATTTCATTTGTTAACAAGTTAAGACATCGTGTTCACTGTCTAGTAAATTCGATTGTATTCGACTAAGGAACGTTCAAAGTAAAAAGTCACCTTTCATGATACTATAACTTGTTGTCGGCACTCCTTTTTGTTAGTGACTACATTTCATGTGCATGATAGTAATTTCCATTCTTGTGGAGATTGTTGGAAAATAGTAATAAAAAGTTGAATAAAAAGCTAATTTTTATCAAACTTCAACCAAATATTTGGTTGGGTGTCTGAAATTGTAGTGAGATAGACCTTCGCGTTCTCCTTGACGTGTAGGGTGTTCTGGCTACTCTGATCAGTGAATGCTACCTGCAAGATGAGGTTGGGGCTTTCTCTCCTGTTGTACCTCTGGCGCAAAAATCGATAGTTGGTTTTGGAAAGTAGGAAGAGTCTAATGGGAATTCAAATAGTTCGGGTTTCAAGAGTCCATACCTTTATCACCTTAGGGTTACTTTTAGGCGCCTGATGCACGCACTCATTTAGCAGTTAATGGTGCTACGTGTCCCACATAAATCCTTCTACTTCCCCTACGTTCCGATGGGATGACCCCTGTTAGGTTCTAAATAATTTGTAATTGGCGATTCTGTGAACAAAAGGACTGAAATATCAACATTGTAAAAGTTTAAGGAGTAATGCAATTAGTCAAAAGGTAGGTGTTTAAGTCTAGAGTTTCAAGAATGAGAAAAGAAGAAAAACGTCGCGGATTTTCGCTAGATTGTCACCAAGGTCTGGTTCGAGTTACAAAAGCAGAAGCATCGTCGCTGGACCATAGAAAGTTGATAGGAGTTCCTGTCTGTGAAGAATCGGTCATCCTTCGTGATCCATGGGAGATAAACGAATTCACAAGGCTTGGAGTGCTGCAGGGTAGCAGATTCCATGGAGAGCTTTGGCAACATCGGCTAAGGATTGGTGCAGGGGAGTACGAGTTCCACGGAGAGCTGTAAAGACTAAAGAGTGCAATCGGGAGATCAAATAGTACAGGTCGTCTAGTTTGGTAGACTATAAGTTGTTAAATTCGTTTATAGTAGATTGACTGACAAAGTGTTTGGAGTTTTTCCCAGTTGGGTTTCTCCGTGATCATCCTGGTGTTGATTTATTGCTTTCATTATATTATTTGATTAATGAAACTGCGGTATTCAAACTTATGAACAAACTGGCTTGTATGAATAATCATCTAGCAACTAATTAAAAAGTGAGTTGTTGCTGTTTAATTCATTAGTAATTTTAATTCCGCATTATACACCTATTCACCCCTTTGGTGTTATTAGGGTCAAACTACGCGTTTTTCAACCCCCACTCCTCAAGCGGTTGGTTGTGCCCACATTTGCCTTTGAGCGGTTCCCGTCAAACTCATTGCCATTTGTATGGTTAAGTGTAGCGTTGGCTTCATAGTGGTAGATGGCCTATGTACGACCTCATGGTGGTAGGTGGCCTCATGGTGGTCGACTGTCTCATGATGGTAGACGACCTATGTGAACGTAGAGGGCTTCATGGTGGTAGGCGGCCTATGTGAACATAGAGGGCCGCATGGTGGTAGGCGGCCTCATGGGGGTCAACGGCCTATGTAAATGTAGAGGGCCTCTTGGTAGTAGGGGATATGTGTGAACATAGAGGGCCTCATGACGGTAGGCAGCCTCTTGGGGTCGACGACCTCATGGTGGTCGATGACCTCATAGTTGTAGACGGCCTATCATGTGGTGCTCTACATGAGGTGCATATCAAATAACTCTTACCTCAATTGCCATTGTGGATAATTATTAATGACATCGTATATCACTAGCCCCTTTGCCTCTTGTCGATGCCTATCGTTAAAAGGTAGCATCCTCATGCTGGTTAATTAATAATTTTAATTTTTTTTAATGTATGTCGGCATTTGATACGAATAGGTTGATCAATAAAATTGACGTAGGATGACTAAAAACGTATAGTAGCACCCCATAATTGGGTTTTGGTTTTAGGGGGAAATTCTCATCCCCCCTCCAAAAAAAAAAACTAATTCAAATTCCACCTCTATTTAAAGAGGTGAGTGCTTTGTTTTTACCCACTTTTCAAAAAATCATCTCCTCCCTCTAACTCTCAAGGTAATTCTTTCCTCTCCTCCTCCTCCTATTTTTTTTTTTTTATTTCTTGTCATTTTGGTTTTCTTATTCTATCATGTATAAAACCTTCATATCTTCTTCATCCGACAAGAACGGCGGTGAGTAAGTGTGCAAATCGATCAACCCATCGTCAGATGGGTTGGTTGAGGCCAACACCAACCTCACCGGTCGACTTTCCCAGCCTTGCTAGTCGACAATTGACCAGCCAATCGGGTGCCGATCAATTGTCGACAGCCCTTTGGCTGGCCGACCGTCGACTGATCGACGAGTTTTTCACTTGTCAACCGGCCACGTCGATATTCCCGCTCGAGATGTTGTTTAACTTTCCAATGATTCTGATAATCCATTCCATTCGACCGAGCTTCATACTTTCCAACCAAGTTCTCCTAAAAGACATATTGGTTCGACTAAGTTCTTAAACCAAAATATAGAGATAGAGCGAGATGCCGTAGGCGAGGAAGTGGTCCTTGAGATTCCAAAATGTTATAGCCTTTATAATTCTCCATCTAAATTGAAAAAGTCACTTAGAAAATATGAGCGTGTAGATCACTATGTTTATAGAGCCCCCATGCACAAAGAAAGGCTTACTGGGTCCGACCCTCGCGAGTTCGTTGTGTATAAATATATTATGGACGCTGGTTTTCGATTTTCCATCCATCCTTTCTTCGTTTCGTTATTTAATGAGTTTTATCTCACTCCTAGCCAAATAAATCCCAACGCGTGGAGGAAAGCACTATATTTCCTATACATTTGCCTTAGCAAAAAAAATCTCACTCTCAATGGACCTTTTTAGGTGTGTATTCGAGATGCATGAGCTTGCCCAATGCAACTCCTTCATCTACTTTACCACTAGGGTCCCGTTGTGTTTTCCCAAGTTTAGGAATTCCAACAACAGGTCCCGATTCTTCTTTGTTGGACCCCATGGGGGGCCAATTCCCTTTAAATGCCCATTGGAGACATCCATTAATTCGCCTATTCAATAGTGAAGTTGAAATCACCCATTTTTTAAAGGTGAAAATCCATCAATTGACTAAACTTCTACCCATTGCGCCCGACCTAGGGTTAGTTCTGACAATGAGGAATATGTTGCTAGTGGGGATCGGTCGTCCTACTGGTAGGTCCTTTTACCTTGTTTGTATTTTTATATTTGTGAATATATTTGACTTGTCATTATCTGTTGAGCTTGGTTAACTCGACTGCTTACACACAGATATGGATTTTAATCTGGATGAGGTGTTGAAGTCCCTGCCCGAGCTAGAGGGCGATGAGGAATTGGTTCCTATTAATGGTAAGTTCTGGCATGTTTCGCTTTTAGTTTTACTTTTGTGCACCTCTTGACTAGTTTTGTAAGCTTGATAGACTCTACCTTGTGTGTACAAGGATGTAGTTCAACTTAGAGGAAACCATGGACTCCTAGGCAGAATGCGATCGCAATAGTGACAATGACCCACTTTCCGTTCCATTGAAAATGAAGAAGACCAATGATGGGGGAGCACTGTACCATACCATCGAGGAGGCATCTCAACCTTGGGATGAGCCTGTTGAAGCTATCCCACCACCCGAGGCTAGAAGGGGCAGCTCGAGTTGTGTCGTATCTGAGTGCAATGGCTCCCCTCTCTTCTAGACTTTAGAGTCCCTCCCCTCTCGGAGCTATTCAGAGATGAGGGAAATCAAGTCCTTGGTTATGCCTAGATGTGCCCAGGTGATCATCGGGCGAAGTGCTAGCAACATTGAGAGAGTTTTAGCGATCCACACTCAGAGGGTAGATTTTCTATCATCCTTTTTTGTTTTTGTTTGTCTATTCTTTTGTACATGCCCCATAGTTATTTGATCTCTTGTTTCCTTTATATTGTGACTCTTCAGGTCAGGCTTGTCGAATCATGTCATCGCCTATCATCGGAGTTGAAGGCCCTTCCAGAAGAAAAGAATGCCCTTGTGGAAGAAAAGAAGAAGGAGTCTTAACAGTACAAGAAGAAAATCTCTTCTTTGAAGAAGTCTCTTGAAGCTTCAGATGCCCGTTCTCGCGAACAAGAGACGAAGATAGATAACCTGTGCTCTATTTTGGCTCGAGCTCCTGAGGAAGCAGTGGAGAAATATAGAGCCTCTGCGGAGTATGCTAAGGACCTAGAGGCATCTGTAGAATGGTTCAAGTCGTCATCTAATTTTGCCAATGCCTTCTATTCTTACAGGGGGAAGGCGATGTCGGTGTCCATCATACTGACCAAGGAGTAGATATCTACTGAGTACCCTACTATTGATCCCTTAAGATTTGATAGGTTTCTAGCGCAGTTCAAAGGAAAGGTCACACTTCACGAGGTCGGAGTGAAGGGACTTCGCATTCGGGTTGACATAACCTTTGTTGCAGGCCTTTCAGCACTTTCTACTGTTATTCAATTTTTATCATTCGAGTATTTAGTGTTTTCTCCTGGTTCGGGATGTGGACAGACAATCTTATTACATTTTGAGTATGAATGCTTTCTTATTGAACATCATTATTGTTTCGCCTTTCTTTCTTCTTTTATATCAATCTTGTAGTATTGGTGTCGCTTTCCGACATGTGAGAGTTTATTTGCCTATCTTTGTTGCTCATCGCTATTTGTCAAACAACCTTATGTTGTTGAATGTAAGGTTCGGTGATTTCGAGTTTTCACCATTTTATATTTTGAAAACTCACCACCCGCCCTTAGAGCAATTTTGAGCTAGCCAATTTCTTGACTTTATTGCTCACTGCTATGTATCGAACAATTTTAGGTTGTTGAATGCAGGGTCCGGTGATTTCAAGCTTTAACCATTTTAAGTTTTGAAAACTCACCACCCGCCCTTCGAACGATTTTGAGCTAGCCAATTTCTTGTCTTTGTTGCTCACTGCTATGTGTCAAACAATCTTGGGTGTTGAATGCAGGGTCCAGCAATTTCAAGCTTTTACCATTTTAAGTTTTGAAAACTCACCACCCACTCTTAGAGCGATTTTGAGCTAGCCAATTTCTTGGATTTGTTGCTCTCCGCTATGTGTCAAGCAATCTTCGAGGTAGTATGGAATATTTGTAGTCTTTTTTTCAGCTAATCACAAATGAAGATTTCGTAATAATATTTAATTTGCCTAGATTTTGGGACTCAGTAGACGCATCGGGCCATCCTAGTTAGGCCGGCCCTTCCTTAGCGCCCTCATCATATGCCGCCATCTATGTTTCTCATTAGATAATTTCAATCAAGTGTGCCGTAGTAGGCATTACATCATGAACATTCTATCTACTACTTTTAGAAGAGATAATTACATCAGAAAAGAAAAAATGATATTCTCTAATGACTATAATTACAGGAAAGCATCATGCGACTCAAAATCCTACACGTTGGTCTAGTGATTATACTTATTGAGATGCTCGGTGTTCCACGACCTGCCTAGTGATTTTCCTTTTAAACCCTTTAGGCTGTAAGCTCCCTTTCCAAGGCTTCGGATCACCTCATACAGTCCTTGCCAATTTGGCTCGAGCTTAGACGGAGGATGACCCGCTGCTGCTACTTCCCTTAGTACAAGATCTCCTGACTAAAAAACTCTTAGTTTTACCCTAGGGTTGAAGTACCTAGCAGCCCTCTGATTATAGGCTGTCATCCTCATATCTTCTCTCTTCCTCACCCTATCTAGTATGTCGAGCTCTGCGCTGGTGGTCGAAATATTAAGCTGGTGGCTTTTATCCTGCCAGTCTCGTTCAAGACTTCTACTGGACAAAAGCCTCCATCCCAAAGGATAGCTTGAAAGGTATTTTTCCTGTGGGTTCTCGTGGGGTCGTGTGATACGCCCACAACACATTAGGTAGCTCGTCTATCCAAAGCCCCTTTTCATTCTCCAATCTCGTTTTGAGATTCCACAAGATGGCTCGATTTGTTACTTTCGCCTATCTATTAGACTAGGGGTGAGCAATGAAAGTGAGTCTGTGATTTATGTGATAACTTGAACAAAAAGCCTTGAAGCTCTGTACTTTTGCTATTGTTATAGTAGCCAAAGGCTCTGCTTGGACCCATTTTGTAAAATAATCAATACCTACCATCAAGAACTTTCTCTACCCCTTGGCTATAGACAAAGGCTACAGAATATCCATCCACCAATGAAAGAAATGGCTTACCCCAAAAATGGCTAACTGTTGCTTGGTGGGAACTTGAATCAAATTTCCATGACGCTGATATGCATCGCACTTTCTTAACTCTTTGGCATCCTCCTTCATTGTGGGCCAGTAGTACCCCTATCGTTGAGCTTTGAAGGCAAGGGTAGTTGCCCCTTAGTGATGCCACAAATCCTCGAGTGTATCTCGAGTAATACCTCTTGAGCCTCAGTGGGCGCAAACATTGGAGGTATGGCATGGTAAATCCTCGCTTGTATAGCTCTCCATCGATTATTGTGAATAAAGCTACCCGAATATTCAACCTCCTAGCTTCAGATGCATTATTGGAAATTTATTCTTTATCAGGTAGTCTACCAATGGGTCTAACCATCTTTTTTCATGTTTCGCGCTCGCTGTGTCAGCTATGAGCAAAATACTAGGTCGTCGCAGGACTTTTACATTCACCGTACTGGGTAGATTTTTTGAACTTGTCGATGCTAGCTTAGATAGGGCATGTGCCCACTCATTGCCTCTGCGAGAGACATTGGTTATCTTGAAACTCACGAATATCCTTTCTAGGTCCCTAACCTTCATCAGATATGAAGCTATCTTCCAGTCCCTTACCTTAAATTCGCCTATCACTTGTTCGACGATCAACTGAGAGTCACTGCAAATTTTAACTGATGTCACCCCAAGTTTGGCTGCCAAACTCAAGCCCGTGATGACGACCTCATATTCATCGTCAATATTCGTTGTAGGGAACTCAAGGCGCAACGAATACTCCAACTCTTCAAATGTCGATCCTATTATAATGATGCCTACTCCGGATTCCTCGCCATGCAAGGATACATCTACGAAGATTTTCCAAACCGCTTCTAGTTGCGAGGGAAAATTAGGCAGAGTTGTAAGCTCTGCGATAAAATCTGCCAATGCTTGCTCCTTGATGGCGGTCCTTGGCCTAAACTCAATGTCAAATTCATTCAACTCGATCGTCCACTTCAACATCTTCTCCGACGTTTCAGGTCGGTGTAAAATTTACTTGACGGGCTGATCAATCATGACTTGTAAAGTGTGAGATCGAAAATACGGCCTTAACTTTCTTACTGCTATAACTAATGCAAATACAAAATGCTCTGCAAGGCTATAACGCTTCTTTACGCCCCTCAACACCTGGCTAACGTAGTGAATAGGCTTCTGCACATTTGAAAATTCCTTCACAGTACCGCACTGACCGCATGCTTTGATATTGCTAAGTACAAACACATCACATCTCTTGTGCATAGCCTAGTCAAGATCAGTGGCTGCTGCAAAGATTATTTCAAGGATTCAATTGGCTCCTCACACTCCTTGGTCCATTCAAAGTTGGTAGGGCCCCCAATCACCTTGAAGAAGTGGTAGCACTTATCTGCTGCTCGACTTATGAAACGATTCAATGTCGCTACTAGGCCCGTCAGCCTTGGACTTCCTTCCTATTTTCTAGGTTCTTCATCTCTAGAATGGCTCGAATTTTGTCCGAATTTGCTTCGATGCCTCTTTGTATTATCATAAAACCCAATAACTTTCCGTTCGCTGTTCCAAAACACATTTATGCTAATTGAGTTTCAGCTTATTTTGTCGGGCAATGTTGAACACTTTCTGTAAGTCACTCATATGGTCGTTGGCCTTCATACTCTTGACGACCATGTCATCTACATATGCTTTTATGACACTCCCAAGCAGGTCTTTAAAGACTTTATTCACCATTCTCTGATAAGTTGCCCCAGCGTTTTTCAATCCAAATGGCATGGCCGTATAATAGTACGTTCCCGCATCTATTATAAAGGAGGTTTTCTCCTGGTCCGACTCGGCTATAGAGATATGATGATACCTAGAAAAGACATCCAGAAAACTTAATCGTTCATGACCTAATGTGGCATCCACCAAGTGATCTATTCTGGGTAGTGGGTAAGAGTCTTTCGGACATACCTTATTGAGGCCGGTGTAGTCCACACACATACGCCATTTTCCATTTGATTTCTTTACAAGAACAAAATTTTCCAACCATTCGGGATATTGTACCTCTCTAATGAATCCTACCTCGGTCTTCGCTGCAGTCTGTCGCTTTTGGGCAAGATTTCTTTTCTTTTGTTTTCTTCGCTTAGCACCCGATAAAACACCAAGGTAATGCTATGCAGCAAATGGATCAATCCCTTCTATATCGCTCAGGTACTACGTAAAAATGCCCAAATTGATAGACAAACACTTCACCAATTCTTATTTTTCCTATGGCCCCAATTTTGCCCCACGCTAAATTCACGCCCTCCTGCCACCAATTTTTTTTTCCGTAGTATCGAGGGGGCTCAATTCGTCCCCTTGGAGGCTCAAGATCTAGCATCATTACTGGTGGTGATCCTTTCGTCCGTATACCGTCAACATAACTCTTCTTCGAGAACTGTTAATCACCCCTCACACACCCACACCATGACTGTTTGGAAATCTCATCACTTGGTGGTAAGTGGAGAGAATAGCCCTAGTAGCATTCAGCAGGAATTGACCGTAGATTGCATTATACGCCATAGGGGTCTTGACAACTAAATAGTTCGTTAAGATCACCACATTTGCGGGGTAAGTACCCAATGTCACTGGTAGCTCCACGACTCTGTCCGGTATTACAATATCCCCTCCAAATCCTAGGAGCGGGGTAGAGACTACTTTCAATTTTTCCAACGAAGTTTTCAATTCGACAAATGCTTCCCAAGTGAGAACGTTTGCTGTGTTACCACCATCAACCAACACCATTTTGACATCGTAGTCCACTATGTTGTCCACTATCGCTAAGGCGTCATCATGGGGGTTACCACGCCTATTAAATCTTTCTTGCCAAAAGTGATACTTTGATTGAACCTAGCCTTTTTTTTTTCTGAATGGAGCAGACCCCGACTGTGCATGCATAGCTCTTTCTGGTCGAGTTCGAGTCCCCTCCGCTACGATCCCTCCAATAATCACATTTATAACACCGACCTTAGATAGTGGTAGGTCCTCAACCTTCTACTTGCCTCGATCATTCTTAGCGTACTTAGTAAAAAGATCTCGCTTCAAGAGGCGCTCTATCTCCTCCTTCAAATGGATATACTCTTCTGTTTCGTGCCCGTGATTTTTATGGAAATGATAATACTTACTCGTATCCCTCTTGCTAGATGATGCTGCCATCGGTCTCGGCCATTCGAGCTCTTTCATGTCTCGAATTTCCATCAATATCTTATCCCACGGAGTATTTAAAGGGGTGAAGGCTTTGACTTTCTCTCGCATTTGCCTAACTAATCGATACCACTATTTATGCACTCATTCCTTGGCTTGTCTTTATCAATGATTTTTCGAACTTCATCTTACTTTTGCTTGTGACTTTCTGTCTCCCATCCTTCTATAAGACTTTTCATGACCTTCTCTGCTTTCTTTGTATCAACGTACTTGTCACATTTTTTCAACAGGTCATGCATCGAATCTGGAGGATTTTTTGAGAGTCATATCTTGAAGGCCCGATTTCGTATCCCATTCATTAACGCTGTTACCACGTAGACATTTGAAGGTCACTTATACCTAGAGGTGTCAATGGGCCGAGCCGAGCCGGCTCGGCCCTTAAAGCCACGAGCTCGGCTTGGCTCGTGGCTCGTTTGCTCGTGGGCGAGCTGGCTCGGCCCACGAGCTCGCGAGTCACGAGCCACGAGCCGAGTCGGCTCGGCTCGGCTCGTGGATCATCATTTTTTTTGTTGCTTTTCTTAATTTTTTTTAANGAGCTCGGCTCGTCTACGAACGGGTCCGCTCGGCTCGTGCTCGTACTCGTCTTTTGACAAGCTCGAACGGCCCGTGGATCGCTATAGTACGAGCCGAGCGGGCGAGCCGACGAGCTATTCGGCTCAATTGCCACCTATACTTATACGAAGTGTCACCCGGCTGAACCTAACCAAATACTCATGTAAAAATTCATCTTTCTCTTGCATAACATGCATCATTCCAATGGCCGTCTTCCACTTCCTTTTGCTACTCATGAAGTATGCTACAAAACTCCTGGAAAGCTCGTCAAAAGTCTTTATGGACCTGGGTGCCGAGGTGGCCACCCAGTCTCTAGCCTCTCTCCTGAGTATCGGGGAAATAGACCGACACATCACTGCGTCTGGGTTGCATAAAGCCTCATTAAATCAATGAAGGTTTACAAGTGGTCAAGTGGATCTGTGACTCTATCGTATGTTTCTATCATTGGCTGTTTAAAGCCTTTCGGTAAGGAAATTGCCATGATTTCAGGTGCAAAAGGATCCTCTTCCAAAACCATTTGTCTTCGCCTATCCTTCATCTTGGTTAAAGCGTTATCTATTTTCTAGGTCATCATCTCATCCATCATCCTTTCCAAGTCCATCATAGGTCAGGGAGTCTACGAAAATACAACCCCTGCAGTCCCTAAATCCTACATTGTTGGCTGAGTAATAGGTGGAATAGCCGTTTACGTCACTTGGGGCAGTGGCTTTCTGCGTTTGATAGGTCATGGCCCCTAGCGACAGATTTCGACTCCATCTCTGTCGTATTTTTGGCTATACGCGTTTTACTCCTAGTTCGTTTTCTTGACATAGCTTTTTTGTTCAGTAGTTTCCCACAGGCAGCGCTAATGAAATTATAACGAGATAGACCTCTGCATTCTCCTTGA
This sequence comes from Fraxinus ornus, assembly GCA_903798235.1. Classification (NCBI taxonomy): domain Eukaryota; kingdom Viridiplantae; phylum Streptophyta; class Magnoliopsida; order Lamiales; family Oleaceae; genus Fraxinus; species Fraxinus ornus. The sequence continues at coordinate 42,221 of CAIGRF010192050.1, read as the reverse complement.
CATGTAGGTTGTTTCGACTACTCTGATAGTGAATGCTACCTGCAAGATGAGGTCGGGACTTTCTCCCCCATTGTACGTTCGGCCGGAGAATCAGTAGTTGGTTTTGGAAAGTAGGAAGAGTATAATGAGAATCCAAACAGTTCGAATTTCAAGAGTCCATACCTTTCTCACCTTAGGGGTACTTATAGGCACCTGATGCAATGCTCGTTCAGCAACTAATGGTGCCACGTGTCCCATATAAATCTTCCCACTTCTTCTACATTTTGATGGGATGTCCCCCACTCCTCAAGCGGTTGGTTGTGCCCACGTTTTCTGTTGAGCGGTTCTAGTCCAGCTCATTCTCATTTGTCTGGTTAAGTATAGCGTTGGCCTCATAGTGGTAGACGGCTTCATGGGGTATGTGGCCTATGTGAACGTAGAGGGACTCATGGTGGTAGACGACCTCATGGGGTTCGACAGCCTATGTGAATGTAGAGGGCCTCTTGGTAGTAGGCGGCATGTGTGAACGTAGAGGGCCTCATGGCGATAGGCGGCCTCATGGGAGTCGACGGCCTCATGGGGATAGACGGCCTATCATGTGGTGCTCTATATGAGGTGCATATCAAATAACTCTTACCTCAATTGTCATCGTGGATAATTATTAATGCCATCTAATATCAGTGTCGCTACTCGAATTTGACAAGAAATGGGTCAATCATATTCTACTCGTCGAGTAGATGAATTTAGTATAGTTGGAAGTTGAAAACTAATCCGAATGAATGAGAAATTAGTTAATGAAGTGAGGTAGGAAAACATGATTTTAACTTAGAAAAAATCGAATTTTCCATATAAGACTGCCACTCGAGCGACACCCTAGTGCCTGGCGAACAACGAAGTGATAAATGTATTTTATACACTTATTCTGGCTTAAAATAACGATATTTGATAGTTCTTTTGAACAAAATTTATTCTAAATTGTTATATTTTATGTTTAATAGTATTTATTTAGGACCTAAAATAACTACATTTAATAGTTCCTTAGATAAAATATATTCTAAATTGTTATATTTTATGTTTAATAGGTGAAACTTTGTGAATGAAAAAGGAATTGAAAGAAAGAAGCAAGAGGTAACGTAAAATGGCAAAATCCAAAGTACGGGGGGCTAAATTGGCATTGATGCACACATAAGATGAACGGAAAAGACGATAACTTCAATTTGGAGAATCAATCACGTTTCTTCATTTTTTGGTGATATTGTTCCACTTTTGCGTGTTTAATTTTGACATTCTTCTAGGCTAGATTTTTACATTGTCTAGATATAGATGAACCCTTGTTATTTTCTTGGATGTTTATTATTGTTTTCACAAACTTTTCAATTAATTAGCTACTAATTTATATGATTTATTGGAATATTATCGAGAGAGATAAAAGGTTTTTAGCTAAAAATAGTAAACATTGTAAAGTTTGATAGGGGATATAGATATACCTCTATACTTTACATGGTTTCATAGGTATTCTAGATCGTTTAATGCATTTATCATATTTGCATCTTTCATCGAGATGATGGGAATATATTTGATAACTATCGAGAGAGATTTTCAATTACATTAGGAACATTAACTAACCAGAATGAATATAAACTATCACTTTAATTTGTTATGTTAAAAAAGATTAACAAGGGGGATTCAACATATTATCAATACTTTTACATATTTTTTTTAAAAAATCAGTTAAATTACTTTCTAATTTAATTGATAATTTAGATATTAGTATAGAAAACTCAAAACCTATTTGCTATTCGATTAATGTTGCTATTAATTTGAACTCGATTGAATACTTAGTTCTCGTGTGTTTGACACTCTACACACTACTATATTACTTGTTCAATATTCTGTTCACTAGCGGGAAATCAAATGGTCAAGTTTAATGAGAGGTATTGCATTGACCAAGGTATAAATTTTTTTAAATGTGAAACTTCTCTTCGAATCTTTTTTGACTTGGATTATTAAGTCTGTAAGGATGTTTAAAACCTGATATCTTAAAGTTATCTGACTTAAGAATATTACTTAAATTCTAATTGTAAAATGATGCTGAAGGGAAAATAACATGTGATGAATAAATTGTAGTTCTTGAACTACCACATTTAAATTTTTTTACATGAGATGACACGATACTAAAGTAAATATTTTTAGGTCAAGTCTATATATCGCCACTCATTAAGAATTAGTTTTATACTTATCAAGGTTCTAGTGCCATTTAAGCTTCTACATGATATATGTTAGGTTTTAAGTTGTATTTCTATTTTTTAGACAAGAATTAGTATAAAAATGTTGTGAAAGTCAAGTAGTCTTTTGGAATGTTGTATAGATGAACTAAGAGTTTTTGGGTTCAAGAATGGAATATGGAGAAAGAGTTGTTGGAATTATGCTAACATGTCGCTAATCTAATGCTCAAACATCCAAAACAAAATAATTATCGCCCATCTGTCCCTCGCCTGCGCTAGTTTGGCCTCGAGCGACAATATTTTTCGAAAAATCCTAGTTCATGATTTTTAAGAGTTTTATCTATCATATACTACCACAATACCTCTATATTATAAATACCCAAGCCCTACTTTGTAAAAAAGTGTGGTTCATCATTATTTTCTACCTTCATAACATCGTTTGGAGATCAACCAACAATTCTACATCTTGAGATCAATAAACCATAAGTTGGGAAAAACATCAAAATCAAATAATCCAAAACACCACTTCCTAAATATAACCAGGAATGTACTTTCTCAATAGCTTTCAAAGGTTGATGAAAATTGAGGGAAGTTGGACTAGAAACACAAGAAGAATACAAGAACATATGTTCTTGGTGATCCACAGGAAATACAAAATTTCAGAAGATCGGTGCAGGTGTGAGTAAAACACGTTTCAGCAGGTCTTAGAGATTGCAAGAATTAGATCGACGAGTCTAGTGATTTTTTTAGGCGGGATCATATTGTAAATTCTTATTGTCTATAGTAGAATTACTGACTTGATTTTGAGATTTTTAATCATGTGAAGGGTTTTCTTTATCAACAAATCTTGTGAGATTTACTACTTTATTTACTATTGTGGCAATTCAATATAGGATAAAATTGACTTGAATGACTAAATATTTAGAATAATTAAAATGTGACTTGTTACTTTTAATTGATAATTTTAATTCCGTGTTATTTATCTATTGATTTTAGAGTAGAACTCGGAACTCACAATATATTTCAAGAATAATACTATTCAATTTTACTAGAGTTCATCATTTATGTAGAAATGGGATCGTTGTCACATTATTCAATGAAGTCATGATGTATTTTTATTAATTGAATAACTAGTCAAAAAACAAATAAAGATAAATACAAAGAATAATGTTACTTGTAGTCGCTCACTATCATGATCACCCTACGTAGAATATATGTGGCGGTTAGTGATTTAATGCATTAACTATGACTACTACGGTAATGAGAGAATGCAAATAACATTACCCTACGTAGAAACGCCATGTATTAATGATCCAATGTCTGAAGGGATGAAGCCACTTTATAGCAGTATTTATGGTAGAGTGGCACATGATATGCTACACTTTATTATGGAAAGTAGGTTGTAGATGCTAGCTAGGGCGTACCACATTCATATCCGATACATAATTTTGCTTCCCACTTCAATTTTCTTTTCAATATTTCTTCTTTATAGTTCCTTTTACGACATGTCCATGCAAATACGTTAAATATGGAGACATTGATTCCATGATTTTGTCTAAAAAGATTAATTTGGATCGGTTTTCAAACACTATAATTTTACGAAGCATCGCGAATAAAAGATTTCAATTCAAAATTGATAATTGAGGAAAGATAGTATTTACATAGGAGAGTGTTGTGCTAAATTACAAGTGCGCCATATCTCATACTATAGCGACCGAGACCTTTTAATTAAAATAAAATTATTTTTCGAAAAAAAACGTGTCGCTAAACCTTAAACCCTAACGTTAAATTAAAAACGTGTTCGTCTAGCCGTTACGATTTAATTTGAATTATTTCGAATCATTTTCGAATAGTTTTAAATTAACGATTTCTTAGTATTTCGTTTTAAAGCCCAATTATTTTAAATGCCAAATTATTTAAGGTCCAATTATTTTAAATGTCACATTATTATTTTTAGAGGAAATTACACCATTCCCTACTTTTGGAGATTCATTTTCCAAAATCAGATTTTATAGT
>CAIGRF010192050.1:15198-26766 GCA_903798235.1 Fraxinus ornus | reverse complement strand
ATATATACACACACGATAATACGATCAGTTAAGATTATTTAGTGATGAAAAACATAACTAGATTCTAAGGATTTCGAATCAAGAAATTTTTAATAATTTTGAGATCTTGAGGGATTAAATTGAAAATAAGTTTCGAAATCAATAATGTATTTGAACCAAATGAGTATTTATTGGACAATCGAGAATTATCCTACAAATATTGAACTCATTTCAAAACCCCTAATAAATGGTACATTATGGACTTGAATAAAATTTAATTTGGATAAATCAATTTGTAGTTATAACTCATTAAATTAAAATACTTAAAATGTAATATTAGTTTCTAAATTAACCATATTACCATAAAAATATTGAGCTAATTTGATAGCTCATAATTAATCATGTATATTAAACTCGAAAAAAACTATTTTGAATAAGCTCAAACCAAGTTAGAATTGATAAAAAAAATTATTATTAAATGAATTTTTAAATAATTCATGTTAGTTATTTTAGTTGTGCCTTCAACCATGTAGTTTCTTTCACGTGGAAATTACACAATTCCTTACTTTTCAAGATCTATATTCCAAAATCAGATTTTAAATTTCATTTTTCAAAAGTCAGATGTTTTTAATTAGATACATTATATATATATATATACTGGAGCGAGAGGTGAGGTAGAGAGAGAGATAGAAATGAATTTAGGGTTTGATTAGGGATGAAATTAATTGAGATGAAAATTTTATAATTAAAATATTAATTATAAAATTTTCATCTCAATTAATTTCATCCCTAATCAAACCCTAAATTCATTTCTATCTCTCTCTCTACCTCACCTCTCGCTCCAGTTTCTCCACCAGCTCCTCCCGCCTCAACCTCACCTCCGACTAACTCCCCCACCGTCCCAACACACTCCCTATCTGTCGGGTACGACAAGATCTCCACCGTACTATATCGTAGATCGGTCGGTCCACCTTAACCTGAAAGTCAAGGTCTCGGTGACCACCACTTTGGAGAGCATTCAGTCACCGTTCAAGCGCCTCTGTACATGCCTCCGTAGCAGCGCTACGGGTCCGACACCTTCCGGCTACGGTTGGCTGCTCGTCGGACATTTTTTTTGCTTTATATATCAGTCTCTCTCTTTCTCTCTCTAGATCTAAGCTCTATGCAAGAAGGAGGTGTGGTGTTAGGTACTAGGAGGTTGTGGTGTGCGCGTGAGCGTGCGGTGGTGGGTGTCGGCGACGTAGATCTCTATAGGCTGAATTCGATGGATACGATTGAGGTCAGTAAGTGCCTTTGTTGCAACGATCGCTGTGCTATATGGGGAAAAATCGTTGGAGCTTTTGGGGTAGGTGGCTGTGGTTTGAAATGGTGGCGATGTTTATAGTTGGTGGTGGTGTCGGTGATCGCGATCGCGATCGTGGTGGTAGTGGTAGTCATCTCTTCTCACTCTCTCTTCTCTCTGGCAGTGGGCGGTGGCGGTGGATTTGGTGTTTATGTTGGTGGTGGCGGTGGGTTTGGTGTTTAGGTTTGGTGTTGGCGTTGGTGGTGGCGGTAGCGGTGGCGTGGTTTAAGATTTTCTGGATAGTTGAGGTTTGGGCCGCTCTAAGGATGTAGTGGTGGATCTGATGGTTGGGTGGTTTTGTTGGATCTGGTGTTAGATTTTGTAGTGGATCTGGCGATTGTGGATTTGGTGGCGGCGATGGTGGTGAATTTGACGGTTGGATGGCGATTGTTCGTTGTTGGTGGTGATGATTTCTGGTGGCTGTGGAGGTGATTGTTAGTGGCGGTGTTGTTGTTGGCGGAGGCGATGGTGGTGGTGGTGGTGGTGTCGTCGGCCACCGTATAAGGGTGGCCGCAAGTGACGGTGGAGACATTGGAGGGAGTGGTGGTATGTGACCCATTAGTTCACCCGTGACCAATTATTTAACTGTGACCCTTAAAATTTGATAATCCGTGTCCTTAAAATTCGAACTGTGATTCATAATTGATTAAGTTGTGACCGAGAGAAATTAATCTGTGACCTATAAAATTCTTGATTTGTGACCGAAAAATAAATTGTAACCAATATGAGTTGTTAAGGTCACATGTTTGAGTTCACAAGTCACTGTCATTTTTTATAGGTCACAAATCAATATAGACAGATCACAGATGAATATGATCAATTAACTTGATAGTTAAATGTGGCTAATTAATTCGTCATTAAAGTCACAGATGTTTGTTACAGGTTTGAGTTCACAAGTCACAGTCATGTTTTATAGGTCACAAATCAATATAAAGATGTCACAAATCAATATTAACATATCACATGTGTTTGTATCTTTGTTACAGGTTTGAATTCACAAGTCATAGTCGTGTTATATAGGTTACAAATCAATATGAATGGGTCACAAATCAATATTAACAGTCACATGTATTTGTAGTGTCACGGTTCAAAAATACAGGTCACATTTACTGAATAGTCGCCGGAACGGTCATCGGAATAGTCGTCGAAATCGGAGAAGTTGTCGGAACGATTATCGAAATCGGAGCAGCTGTCGGGAACGGTCATCGGAATAGTCGTCGAAATCAGAGAAGTCACCAAAATGGTTATCGAAATCGGAGCAGACGTCGGAACGATCACTGGAATAGTCGTCGGAAAGATCGCCGGAGCGGTAGGAGTGGTGGAGGTGGGGTGGGTTAACTATAATATATATATATATATATATAGTGTATGTATATGTCAAATATCTGATTTTAGAAATTCGAAAGTTGTTTTCTTATTTTTAAAATAGTATATAGTTAAAGTAGGAAAAATGAAATTTTCCCTTCTTTTATTTTGAGGTCCCTTAGGATTAGAGGCCCTAGGCCACTGCCTAGATGGCTTTGGCCTAGGGCGGGCCCTATCCCAACCCAACCACCGAACTAAGTTTTTGGGTTGACTCCAAATCCAACCATAAAACCTAATTGATTCCTCATAAAAACCAAATTGATCTGAACCAAACAAGTTCTTTTTGTAACAAGTTCTCCACACCTATCGGCCATCCGAAACCAACTCAAACCACCACAAATAAAACCATCAGCAACAACAACCCACCACAACAACTACAAAAATCTACCTCAACCACAACTCCTTAGCTTCATTTTCAAAGAATACCAGAAGCCAAATATAGATCCCATTCTATAGATACACATCATCCATTTCGGAGAAATCAAACTTAGAAGTAAAAAAAAAAAAAGTAGATTTGGTGGTGCCAAGTGCACGATGGTGGTACGTGGCGAATTTGGATGGATCATGGTGATGCCAATGGTTATACCAAGTCGGCTTATTAAAAAACGCTCCACGAAATTCTTGATTTTCATAGAATTTGTATGAGTTTTAGGGAGTTAGACAATATTGTAAACAAAATATTATTGTATTTTTCTCTTAATTAATAAGTTTTTTCATTCCTTTGCCAATTTTTCATGGGTTCTTCTAGTATTGTGATTGTTGGCTCACATTGTATCATATAATCTCATCCTTAATTCCTAACAAGTGATATCGGAGTTTAAAGTTTGATTTATTTGAGGTTGTTTGTTCTTGTGACGATAACCATGAAATATGATATTTCATTTTTAAATTTTAGCTGTGGCAGGTAAAGATGTGAAAAGATGCTTTCAAATTGGTCAATGGATGAGAAACAACGTAAGGATTGAAAGGCTCTATCACAAATTCATTTTCATTTTTCGAATTATATTTTTCAAGATATTTTGAAGGAGAAAATTACAGCTGTGTTATTGTTGAAGTTGAAGTAATTATGCATGACTAAGAGTCTAACTAGCAAAAATGCACTTGAAGCAGCATTTGTATTCTCATAGTTTGATAGAAGGTACATCTCTAAAAAATCACCTTACTGTTTTTAAGGAAATTGTCTCTGATTTGAAAACTTTGGAGGTTAAGTATGATGAAGAAGATTTGAGTTTGATTTTGTGTTTGTTGTTTGCTTCATATATGTTGTGTAAAAACACGATATATATAATTGTGATACTTTCACCGTTGAAAAAGTATATGATGCTTTGTTTTCAAAGGAAAAATGAAGTATCTTGTTGGATTTGAGACTCAAGGAGAAGGCCTTGTTATTCATGGTGGTTATGAGAGGGACATTTTGAAATCTAACTTCAGTAATAAAATTTATAACTATTGTAAGAAGAAGTGGCATATAAAGAAGAATTTCTAAAATTTGCAAAATACAGAAAAAAATGATTGCAAATTAGAAGGGAAAACAACAAAATATTTCGGGCAAAGTAGATATTGCAGAAAATTGATACAGTGATGAAGAACTTTTGATTATTTCTGATGGAGACTCCAAACTTGATGAGGATTGAATTTTTTATACAGTTTGCACTTTTCATATGTGTCCCGATTGGGATTCGTTTTGAACATATGAAAAAGTCTTGAAAGGTGTCATGGTTATGAGAAACAACCCATATAAAGTAGCGGTATTGGAAGGGTTAGACTTAAGATGTTGGATGAGACGGTTAGAACACTTGATGAGGTGAGATATGTTCCAGATTTGAAGAAAAATCTTATCTCCTTAAGTACCTTAATTTAAAAGGATACAACTTCACCAGTGAAGGTGGAGTTCTGATGTTTGTAAAAGTGCTTATGTTTTGTTGAAGGTACATCAAAGGTCCCAGATGTATGTCTTACAAAGTTGTGTAAAATCATCAAAGATTAATCAAAGACGTTTGGTACTTGGTGCATATTCATTTTGGTACAGTACCATTGTAGTTTGGTTTGGGGTCGATGTTCAATAATACAGCTCAATCGAGTTCAAAAGTTGTAGATAGTGCTGCTTTACCACCACTATCAGTGGTTCCATCGTATCCAATTGCTAAAGACAGACTCAGAAGATATATTAGGCCACTATATGGGTACGGGGAAACTAATTTACTTAAATATGTCTTAAGTGTGTTTAAAGGTGTTGAGTCCAGCGAAGAACCTTCTATAAAAGCATTTTGTAGTGTTGATTATATTTTAGGGCATATTTCAGCCTTGTTGGGTAATTTTTAAATTATTTGTGATTTTGTTGTTCGTGGTGATAATTAGGTCAAATTTTGGTACCCGAGGTAATTATGCCTAGCAGTGCTTGGATTTTTCATAGTTGGATTTTGTTGGAGAGTTTTTTAGAGTGAAGAGCTATTAGTTTATTTCTTGCAGTGGAATTTGTCTCCAGGCCGAAATTTTTTTAAGTTTGTTGATTGAATTGAAATTTGTGTCAATGTAGAGATTTGTTGAATATGTGACCCAAATTCCATGTTGGTTCATGTTTTGGCTGAAAAAAGAGTTAAATAAGGATCGAAGTTGAAAAATCAAAGTTTGGAGCAGTAACTGGGCCGTGGATGCGCCTAGGTGCCAAGAAAAATATTTTGGAACCAAAACATGGCGCTTTACACCGAGCTGCAGCTCGCTTGGCGCCTGGAATGGCGAGATCGCAGCGCGCGGGGCGCAAATCTATCGTTTAATTGGCAACCGTGTTTTGAAAAGTCTGTCTTTTTTTTTCTAGCTCGCTTGGCTTGTTGGAATTACTAGAAGGAAGGGTCGAATTGGTGTTAGGTGAGCGATAGTTGGGATTGTGATTGATTTTCAGGATGTGATGTGGCTAAGAAGTTTGTACTTGGCGGAACATACTATTTTGATTTTTTCAAAATGGTGAAGATATGTTTCAAAATTGATGAGTTTTTCTTTTCATAAGCTCAACGAAAGAGATAGAGGATTGATGAGCATAGATTGTGGGTGGTACATCTTTATAGTAATTGGGAATGCCATCAAAATTTTTTAAGGTAAAACTTTCCATATGAAAAGGAGAAATTTAATTTGCCGTGCTATTAACAATTTTGAAGGAATTTAGTTATGGATTGGGGTCTTTTAAAGAGGCTAGAAACATGGTTTTTTAGTTGCAAGATACGTCATGGGATGGTTTGGCATACATTATTTTGAGGTTGTTCCAAGCTTCTTGAGAAGTCTTAGAAGAAGCTATGAACGGAATGATGGTAGTAAAAGTTGATTTTGACAGATTCAGAATACAAAATTAGGATTGGGAATTGTTTCTCCATCATATTTTATTGTAGCTGGACGATATGGATATAATCCATCAACAAAGTCGACCATATCATATCAAACAAAGAAGAAAAAAAAAATAAAACAGAAGAAAAAATAACAGAGAACATAAATTGGAAAAATGATGTCTTATTTTCAATGAATGGCAACGTGAACTATTAAGAGTATACAAGAGGAGTATTTAAACTAGATAATACAATGATCTCCCATATTCAAAATAAAAAGAATCCCATAAAATCTGCTACATTGACATATGATCTTCAGATTTGTAGTTGGCATATATCTCTAATTTTTTGCAGTTGGCATTGATCTCGGATTTTCTTATTATTGACAGCTTTATATTAGGATCTTCCTTATTAGCCGAAACTGAGAGATCATCGCATTTATCTGATTCTTCCTTAATTTTAGGATTAGATGGATCATCACTTTGGTTTGAGCTTGTTGCTGTTAGAGCTCCAATACCTCTCAACATCTCTCCACTGATTTCGGCAATATTGGGAGAGTTTTCCCCATTTTTCTCTAGGAATCCTGTACTTCCTTATTGCTCCACTGACTCTAACTATTGTTGAGTGTGCCGAGATGTGGATGTTGCTAATACCTTTCCTCAAACGTTGCCGGGGTTGGAGGTAAAGTTTGGTTCGAAAATATTGAAGGGTTTGACATTGGTTTTGTGAAGAGATCAGCAACTTGGTTGTCAATGGAGATATGTTGAGTGATAAGTAGTCCACGTGCAACTTGTTCGCTCATAAAATGATAATCCAACTCAACGTGTTTACTTCAGGCATCGAATACAGGGTTAACGTCATATAAAGAGCACCGAGATTGTCACAGTAGAGTATGGGAGGACACTTCATTACAATGTGAAGGTCTTTGAGAATGAACGTCATCCAAGTGAGTTCGGCTGCTGTGTTAGCCATGGCGCGGTACTCTGCCTCCGTGCTTGATCGTGAAATTGTATGTTATTTTTTTGCGCATCATGAGATGTGGTTCTCTCCTAGGAATGTACAGTATCCTGTGGTTGATCATCTTGTAGTAGGACACCCTAGCCAATCTGTATCCGAGAAAGAAAAAAGATCAAGTGTAGCGTGTGAAGAAAAATGTAATCCCATGTCAATGGTTCCTTTGATAATCGTAGGATACGTCGAACCATTTTTAAGTGTTTCATGGTGGAAGCATGTATGAATTGGGATACATAATTAATACTAAATGAAATATCTAGGGGAGTGAATGTAAGGTATTGTAAGGCTCCAACAAGGCCTTGATAGTAACTTGTGTCTTCTATGAGAGTTTCATTGGAAGAAGTTTTAGTTTTAGCTTCAAGAGGTGTACTTATAGGCTTGCAATCAACCATATTGGAGCATTCAATTATGATAAAAGCGTAGTGAGACTGAGATAGATGAAGCCTACCGTGTGTTGCAGTGATTTCATGCCTAGAAAGTGATGAATTGGTCTCAAGTCTTTCAGTACAAACTCACTGCTTAGTAACTAAATGAAATTTGCAACAAGTGCTGAAGTAGATCCTGTAAGCAATATTTCATCCACATAAAGAAGTAAAAAAAATGAACCAAAATCAGAGGGATAAATAAACAATGAAGGATCGGCTAGACTAAAAAAAAAAATCAAATTTAAGAAGAAAAGCACTAAATCAATCAAACCAAGAACGTGGTGCTTGATTTAATCCATAGAGTGCTTTTTGTAGTTTACAAACGTATGTTGGATTCTGTAGATCTTCCAGTCCTGGTGGATGCTGCATAAATAGATCTTCAGAAATTAATCTATGCAAAAAGGCATTTTTTACATCTAGTTGACGAATAGACCACTGCTTAACAAGAGCGATAGTTATAATCATCCGAATTGTTCCTGGTTTAATAATAAGAGAAAAAGTTTCAACGTAGTCTACTCCATCAACTTGATGATATCCTTTGGCAACCAAACACGTTTTGAGTCTATCTAAAGTCCCATTAGGCTTAAGTTTTGACTTGAACACCCATTTTGAACCAATGACATGCATGTTAGATGTACGGGGAACAAGTTTCCATGTCTCGTTTTGATGAAGGGCATCAAGCTCTTCATTCATGGCTGCTTTCCAACCAGGATGTGCTAAGGCTATTTTGATATTTTGAGGCTCACAGGGTACATTGGTAGAGGTGATTGTGGTCAAGGCATACTTGAGATTGGGTTTTACCACACCTAGTTTTGATATGGTGACCATGGGATGTGTGTGTTCTGCAGGAGCATGTGTAGTATATAGTTGTGATCTAGTGACCATGGGATGTGTGTGTTCTTCAGGAGGAGGTGTATGATGTGGTAATTCTGTCGATATGGTTGCTGGTTTGATGTATTTCTAGATCTTCTGATGTGTGTGTCTCATGCGGTGATGAACTTTCTGGTGTGCCGATGCCGCCAGGGAATTAAGAAAAGTCATTTTCAACGTTTTCAGTGGTGGTTTGAGGTACTACGTTGAGGGGAAGCTGAGGAGATGGTTCAGGTGACATGGAATGTTGTAGGAATGTTGTTGTGTCTTAAAGTTGAGATAAGGGACTTAAACATAGAGCCGTGGAAGAGACCGAATATGTTCCTACAGAAGAAGAAATATCAGTACGTGGTAACCAAGTATCAAAAATATTTATAGCCAATGGCTTTGTTATTGTCATGCAAGAATTATTTGTAGATTTATAAGGAAAAATTAGTTCATCAAAGACAACATGCTGAGAGATAAAAAATTTCTTGCTTGATGGATGAAAACATTTATAAGCCTTATGTTTTTCACTATAACCTACAAAGATGCAAATAAGTGTTTTAGGATCAAACTTGTGATGTCGTGTATCCTAAGTGTAAGGAAAATACTTAGATCCAAAGGCTCGAAGTGATTAGTAAATTGGATGCATTTTATGTAATGCAAAATATGGGGTTTAAAATAGAGAGCTGATGAGGGTAGTCGATTCATGCTTTCACATAAAAATAAAGGAGCACCACAATGAAACAACATAGTCATACTTAATTCTCTTATAGTTCTATGTCGTCTTTCAACCATACCAGTTTCCTCGGGAGTATATGGGGCTAATATTTGATGAACAATGCCTCTAGAAAGAAAATGAGTTGACAGTTTTGAATTGATGAACTCACCTCCGCCCTCGAAATGGAAGATTTTTATTTGCTTGTTGAATTGTCTAGCAACAAATTTTTCAAAGGCTAAGTATGCATTGAAAAACTAGATTTTTACCGTAAAGGAATAATCCATGTATATACTTAGAAAAATCATCAACCAAACAAGCATAATATCTGAATTTTGCAATAGAAAGAACATGACAGGTCCCCACAAATCACAATGATTTTTTTTTAGAAATATTGGTACTTAAGTGTTCTGAACAAGAAAAAGGTAAACGACTGAGCTTTCCTAGTTGACAATGACAACTATCACAAAGATGCGATTTTGTTGTTCCTACAACATCAATTAATCCCTTATTTTTTTAATATCTGTAAAGTCGAAGATTGAGGGTGGCCGAGATGTTGATGCCAAACCTCTTCTGTGCCAGACTTGAAACGATAAGAGAAATAAAGTTCTGGTGAAGTGGGTAGGACATAGAGATCACTCTTGCATTTCCCTGTTATTATTGTTTGTCCTGTTTCTCGTTCCTTAACATAAAAATCCATATTAGAAAATTCACAATTAACTGGAAATTGATTGGTTAGCTGACTTACAGAGAGCAAGTTCTTTTTAGATTAGGAACTAATAACATGTCCTTTAGAGGTAAGGTTGGTTTTTTCTTTTTTTTGCTTTATATAAGAGTCTCCAATTGCAAAAATTGACATGGAAGATCCATCCCCAATTAACACAGTCGGAACTAGAATAATGTCAAATGTTAGTTAACATACCTGGCTTACCTGTCATGTGACTGGAAGCCCCAATGTCGGTAGACCATTATGTGTCTACTATGGTATTATCCATTGTCAATGTTTCAAATGCTTGTGGAGTTGATTTTTTTAGTACCCACCAGCAGCATATCTTCGCAATATGGCCCATCATGCCACAATATTGACACTGTTGATCACGATATTTCTCCCTTTTAGATGGTGTCATGTGGCATTCACTTGGTGGTCGAGGTCACCGCTGTGCACTTGCAGGAGAAGAGTTGTAAGCTTTGTTAGAATCCTTGCTTTCCTGCGCCTAGAATCCACGTCCAGTTGACGTGATTTTTTGTGGTGATCCACGATATCCTGAATTGTTTGTCTGAGACCATTGTTGTTACCCATAAAAACCCACTTGATGAGAGGGTGTTGAGACTGGGACATCATTGTGGTTAGAGAACCAATTTCGCCTTTGATCATAATTTTGGAGTTGAGAAACCAACTCAGAATAGGATGGTCTTGGAGGCTTTGACATAGTTGTTGTGAATGTTTCATATTGAGGGCCAAGGCTGGTGAGGAGACAAAATACCTTTTCTTGGTCTGGAATAGGCTTCCCTATTACTGCTAAATTGTTATACAGACCTTTGTGTGGTCTTCTTTCCGAAGGTAGGTAAGCTGTTGACGCAAAGTGAATTCACATTCTTGTGCTTCTTGGTCATATGCATTCTTGAGAGCCTCTCATACTGCATGTGATGTATCAAGACCAATGACGAGTTCAAGAGCTTCCTCGGAGAGTATACTAATGATCCACCCTCGAAGAAGACGGTCAGACTTTCACCGTGTTATGAAAGCATCTGTTAATTGAAGAATTGTGTCGTTAGCATTTGTGGAGTTTCTTGGGTTTGGTATGATATATCTATTTGGTACAGGATCTTCATTTGTGAGATGCCCCACTAATTCTTGGCTCTCGGCAAGAGCTAATGCTTGTTCATGCTACAAAGGATAGTTATTTGGGGTGAGGTTTAGAGTGATGAAGTTGCAAACATTGAGAGATAGTGTAGCCATGGTGTCCAGAAGAAGGAGATGTGGTTTGTTGCCTAAGGTTCACAATAACTCGATTCCATGTTCAAATTTGGGGTTCCATCTTAAAAGGTCAACCTTATTAAGAAGTAGCCCAAACTCTTAATAAATTGGTCAATTTTTCATTTTTTATTCGATGCGAGATTCTATCCCTTAACATGTCTCCACAAGATGATGGCTCGTTTGAGCAGACAAATCTTGAAATCGGTGTGGTTATTTTTTTTTTTTTAATTTTAATCGGATTGAATTGCTCGTTGGATCTTAACAGACTCTGATACCAAGAAGAAAAAAAATAAAACAGAAGAAAAAATAACAGAGAAGATAAATTGAAAAAAATGATGTCTTATTTTCAATGAATGGCAAAGTGAACCATTAGGCTTATACAAGTGATAAGTGCGAGTTTTTGCACTTATTCGGACCATTAAACTTAGAGATTTGTGAGTTTTCATTAGAAATTTATTACTTAATTTAGTTATTTTTATTTTGTAGGTGAAAACCCGAGTTTGAATGATGATTAGAAGGAATTCATGCGAGAAATTAGCAAAAAGAATCAAAGAAGCAAAAAAATCAAAGTTTGGGGACCA
>CAIGRF010192030.1:74478-85014 GCA_903798235.1 Fraxinus ornus | reverse complement strand
ACCACACTCTCTCTCCAATCGAACATAAATGACGGATTTGGTAGGCTTAATTTAACATTAATTTAATAATAGTGAAAATCTGATTTATGCAATAATAAAAATGATATTGTATTTTTGAAAATGGTAACTTAAATCCAGACATAGGTGCAATTTCCTCAAGAATAATTAGATCCAACTTAAATTGGACTCAAACCAACCCAAACTAACCCGAGTTTGATCGGTTTGGATTGGGTTGGATTTTAACCGTGAATTAGTTGATTTCGATTTAAATTAATGATGGTTTAAACCTGGTTTATGAAATTATAAAATTGATTCTGAATTATTGAAAATGGTAACTTAAAAACAGGGTGTAATTTCCTCGTTAAATCAAACAGAACATGTTAGGTGGGTTGAATTTGGATTGGAGTTTCCTAGTAGTAATACTCTTTAGAATTGGGGCCATAGTGACATTCTCAATTCTGACGTCTGATTAAACAATCATCTTGCAAGCCGCTTCAGTCTATTGGAGCTAAACATTGAATTTCAATACATATTTTGTTGAATCCGTTGCATGAATCCATGAAATCTCCAAGAAATCCATTTATTTTCCCCCTGTTTAATCATCCTAAAAAATCATCATCACTTGTTTCTCACTTTTCAACTCCAGAATCAACCCGATTCCAAAACCAACAAAGATTCAACCTTCTTTATACCAAGGCTCTTTATTCTTCTGTAAATCCAGAAAACAATGATTTCAACTGCACTCACGATCTTGATTCACCAACCCAACAAAAACCCACAAAAAAAATCGCGTCTTTTGACGCTTTGAGCATAAAAAATGGTTCATTTCATGCCCATTTTCTTGGTACTTTTGAGACCACCCAAAAACCACTCAATGTCACTCAAAATAGATTATTTTCAGCTTCTCCGTCAGATCCTTTTGCCAGTAATTCAGATCCACTCCCTGTTGTTTCCACTTATGCTTTGCCATTCGAGAGTTCCCCTCCTATTGATGCAGGATCTTCAATAAGAAAACCTATCAGTTTATGGCCTGGAATGTACCATTCACCTGTGACAAATGCATTATGGGAAGCAAGAACGAGTATTTTCGAGAGGCTATCGAATATTCCTGAAAGCGGCCCTCCGCAAAGTGAATTAATCACAAAGAGCCCATCAAAGAGTAGGACTAGTATACTTTATAAATTTTCAGATGATTATATACTTAGGGAGCAATATAGGAATCCGTGGAATGAGATTAGAATGGGGAAACTGCTTGAAGATCTTGATGCTTTGGCTGGAACTATATCCTTTAAGGTAGAATCGACTTTTTGTATTGATTTAGAAAAAGTTATTTCTGATTTTTTTTGCACTGTGTACTATATATATATGAATTGGTATGCAGATTGTTTTAACATTGACGTGTGTGCAATTGTAGCCAACTCTGGGTGTCAAACTAGGTGTACATGTACAATAACTCTATCATATATCTGCAATAAACAATTCGTTATATCCATTTGAGAGCTATGGGCACTATGTCTCCCAGCTTATCGTTTGAATCTCCTAGTTATAACATATATGTCACGGACATAAATATGATTGGGAGAAATGGTAATTTGACAGTTTTCAAAGGCATGCAAGTACACAATTCCGTCAAAACCCAAACTGAGAGATCTGCCTGTTGAAGTCTTTCATTCAAAATCAACCACCCTCGCTCAGTTTTCGTTATCGATTCGAGTTTTTGAGGTTTTGACCAATGACCTGGGAACTCAAAGAGAGGAATCCTGAGGCCCAGTGGAACCAGTTGCCCCAACTGAATTTGGGAGAAAACTTTGGTTTGTATAAATACCAGCAATGGAAAAGGAAGAAATTAAGAGGGAAGAGGCATAAAGCTCCTGTAATCAATTTCTGTGAAATATTCATTTCAAAAGGCACAGAAAATAGAAAAGAGAGAAAACTAAAAGAGCTGGAAAACATACGGAGAGGAAATAAAAAGGATCAAGAAATTAACTCAAGCTTGGTCTTATTCACTTAAGCTACGAAACATAGAACGATTCGAAAGAAAAAATTGGGCAACAGAAGAAGAAAAAGAAAACGAGAAGAGAGTATGAATGTAAGCTGTGATGTGCAGTAGAAAATTGGGAAAAGCACTGAGGAGGTGAATAGTTCGAGAGAGATTGAAGGTTCTAATATGTTTGGAGGGGGAAAAATCTGATTGCGTTTATTGTGGTTCATATTTTGCTTTGTATCAAAACTATATCCTGCAGACTAATTATTCTCTGGTTTTTTATTCAAGATTTTTGCATGTAGTGTGCGGCTCTTATAGCTGTTTATTTCATGAATAAAATGACTTGGGGATTTTAGAAATTATGAGGGTGGATTTTGGTAAAGATGGAAAGCCAAATCATTTTGATAGCTGTAACTCTAATATGATGTCAAGTGAACGCAATGCCATGGAAATGGAGTTAGCTTATATAGTTTGGCGCAGATTATCCATAGTTGTGACCCTGTTTATTTAGGTGACCTAATTTCTGTGGTTGATGATAATGATGCTAAGAATTGTATGGTGACCACATTACCTAGATTCACGGATGGAAAGCCAGGTGGAATCTGATGTCAAGCTTTTACAACATTGCTATGTAAGTTTTGGGAGAACAATAGACCGCGGATTATTATGCTCCGGATTATTATGCTGATGAGAGAGATAGCAATGTTGGAAACTAAGAGTCAGCCCATTGCCAGGTTAACATTGGAGAGCCTTGTTTGGTGTAATTCAATGTGATTTCAAAACTTAATATGAAAACTCTTTCTGCTTGGGATCAATACGTTTGGAGGGCGTTATGCTTGTTAAAGAATGGTAGTTTTCTATTTTGAGCAGGCAGAACCATGTGCTTGACTCTGCTCCATCAGTCTTATCATATCGGGTGACTTCGGAAGATGACTTCCCCAAAGGTCATCAAGATTGGAGTTCGATTGACTTTTCATCCCTTCTGAGTGCTCAATTGCTAAAACAATAACTTCCATGAACAAAGAGTCAATGACTATAATTTTGGCCACAGACCTTTCAGAGAATCTCATTTGAATCCCATCTGTCTCGTTGTTTGCATTTGACACATTTGGTATTACCTTCCAAGATGTATTCTTAGTTAAATTTTTTTTATACTGTTAGACATGGACTCTACCTTTTGATTTGTCACATGCATTTTCTTTTCCTTCTATGTAAACCAGCATTGTTCCGGTAATGACAGCACAACAAGGCCTTTAATATTGGTAACAGCTTCAGTTGACAGAATGGTTGTAAAAAAGCCAATTCGGGTTGACATTGATCTGAAAATAGTGGGAGCTGTTACTTGGGTTGGGCGATCATCCATGGAAATTCAACTGGAAGTGACTCAATCCTCAGAAGGTATATTTTGAGATCAAAATCGCGTGGTATTCTTTCTTCTTAACTTCCACAAGTTATTCTTCATTTTATTTTATTTATATATGTAATGATTTGAAAATGAGAATACGAGATGTCTTGTTTTCTATCTTGAAAAGTTTTTGAGACTATGATTTAGACACATTATCAAGTTTCATAATATGCTCTGGATTTGAATGATGTGAGGCAATGTTAGGAGCATAGGAAATCACATTTGATGTATAATACGGTTGAAAGGGGATGTTGAATTCAATTTCGGCTTCATGAGTTACCTAGAAGATAAAGTCCAAAATCCTAATTAGGTTTTTCAATCAGTGTGACTCATCGATTTTTCAGTTGATTATACCGACTTTGCACCCAGGACATGGATTATATTAGTAATTTTGCATCAAACCCACTATGGTCAATGTGTCATTGATTATATTGCACTTGCTTTAAACCAATTTTGACACAAGGTGATTGTGCTTCATTTTCGTGAATAACACTTGCGTTTTTCTTCAATATGCTCTTATACCATTCAAATTGTGGATCCATATCTTCATACAAGGAGTGTATGAGATGGAAACCACTGGTGGTAATAAAATAATTTTATGGACATTGTGGAAAAACGAGATCTCAGACATGATTTAAAGTCAAAATAAAAATTGTAACCTTAAACTGTATGGAGGGGGCAATTCATCGCATTCATTGTATCGATGCTGTTCTAAGCATGTAATTTCTTCTTTTCCTACTATTTCTGCTGTTGGATTATGCTATAATTTCTAACATGGTTCCTTCTGTTGTAGAAACGTTGGATCCCTCAGACTCAGTAGCTCTAACTGCAAACTTCACATTTGTGGCCCGTGATTCTACGACTGGAAAATCAGCTCTAATTAACCAGCTCTCTCCTGAAACATTTAAGGAAATAATGCTCTGGAAAAAAGCAGGAGAAAGGAACAAAATGAGGAAAAAGAAGAAACAAGAACAAAAAAAGGAGATTGATATTGAGGAAGTGAAAAGGCTTAATGAATTGCTATCTGAGGGCCGTATCTTTTGTGACATGCCAGCTTTGGCCGATAGAGATAGTATTCTTATAAAAGATACTTGTCTTCAGAATTCTCTAATTTGCCAGCCACAGCAAAGGAATATCCATGGTCGAATTTTTGGAGGATTTTTGATGCGTAGAGCTTTTGAGCTGGCTTTTGCAACTGCATATGCCTTTGCTGGCAGTTCACCTTGCTTTCTGGAAGTCGATCACGTTGATTTCCTAAAACCTGTAAGTTGATACATCATTGCCTTTCTCATATGTAATGCTCACATTAATAAATGTGGACCCAAGAACATTTGTGATCTCTGCCTGTCGATACAACATTTACGGTTAAGATCTATGGTGATCGCTGAACTTAAATTGGTCGGACTTTTCTTCTCTTTTCCTCTATTATCTAACTTTTTCTCTGCTGATACAGGTTGATGTTGGAAACTTCCTCAGTTTAAAATCCTGTGTTTTATACACAGAACTTGATAACCCAACACAACCTCAGATTAACGTGGAAGTTGTTGCTCATGTTACAAGACCCGAACTTAGATCCAGTGAGGTGAGCAGATTATCCTTTGCATAGATAAGTTAAATTTATTTCAACATCATATTTATCTGGAAGTTTTTTGTGGCGGGGTTGCGGGTTGAACTGGTGTGTGTAATTGTCACTAGCCAATGTTGGAGCTTGTAAGTGAATTAGAGCATTTCTCAAAGATGATATGTATTTGAGTTGCTAACCTCGTCGTTTGGCCAAATAATCTTCTCCATATTTCTAGTTTGAGCGGTTTTTGTTGGTCTGTGCAGATCCTAATTATACTTTTCACTTATTCCCTCTATCGCATTTTGTTTCCTTTGTCATGTAATGATAGTTCTTTATGCAAACCATATCAGTTAGTTAGAATTCCGTTTTTATGTTCGATTATTCATGTAACTAATCCTCTTTCTCCTTCAACGTTATTGAGATTTGAAATTGTTGCTTACGAATGTTCTTGTTCTTGAAATTCTCAAAAGGTATCCAACAAATTCTACTTCACATTCACCGTCCGATCAGACGCAATGAGTAACAGTCAGAAAATTCGGAAGGTTGTTCCTGCTACAGAAGAAGAAGCACGACGAGTTATTGAACGCATGGACGCTGAAAGGTCATAGAACTGTGATCTTCTTTTATATCCAGCACACATTAGTACAGATGTATATTTAACTGATAGTGTATTAGATATTTCATGCTGCCTTCTTAACAAAGAAATGTTAGAGTTGTACGGATTATAACTTTCGAGATCGATTTGTCGATTTCCATAAACTATTATCGTATAAATCTACCACTTTTGTAACTCAAAAGTATTAGAGTTCGTATGGTATTTGACCACCTTATCGAAGTAAATCAAACTACTTATTTTACAGATTTCGAATACTCCGCATTCTTCAAGGTTGATGCGAACCTATTGTAATTAGTCAAAAATTAGTCAAAAACGTGAAAAAAATTTCGATATAGTGCCTCTTTTTCTTTTTTTTTTTCCTTCTTCCTTTTTATCATTTTCTTCTTCGTTAACTAATTTGAAAAAATCGATCAAGTATATATATATATTTTATTTTATTTTATTGTTTAATAAGATTGGTTATAGAATATCATCAACAATTGGATTACATGATAAGGAATTGAGTTTATATACAAGATTGAAGATATTGTAGTTAGGGGTGAATATTGTTTCATTTGGTTCTGCTTCCAAGTGAATCAAATCGAAGTATGAATCAATGATCTTTTTTATAATGGAAATTGTTGACACATAAAAACGCAGTCCAATTAAATGGCACAAAGAATGAAACTCAATTGAGAAAGTTAAAGGATATGCCTAAAAGATAATATACAAAAGGCACAAAAAGAAGTAATGTAACAAAGGCATATCATCATCTGAGCCTATTAGACCCCCAAACTCTGGTCGAATATAGCACCTTATGAATGGTCAGGGTGACGGGGCTATTATCGCCCAGGATTACAAGACGCCCAAGACCTAATCACCCAGGATTAGAAGACGCCTATGATCTAAGCAAACTATCATCTTAAACGACGATTACAAAGGCAGTTAAGGGCAATCTCATCATGTCCCCACGACCCAGCATCCCAGTTACAAGCAATTCAAATGGTACAAATCATGACAGCGGTTAAAACGACAGTTCTATCACAAAGCAGTCATGATGAAGAACGTGGACAATTACAGGACGACCATCAGTTCCAAACAGTTTCACAACAATAACTGTCAAAGAAGTATAAAAAATAAGAGAAGACATAGAAGAAAAGACCCTGAAATCAAACACTCTCGAACAGAGAATATGTAATTTTCATTTCATTTATCTTTATCGCATTTAAATTTTCATTGTTTTGTGTGCTTGTGTCCCTTGAAGGCATTTAATTTCTCGCTTATTGTAAATCTTCGTCAATAAAACACTCTTTTTTGGGACTTTGTCTCAAGAGGTCTGTTCCTTACACAATCATCTGAACCCTCTTTTAATTGTTAGCGAAGCCCAACTTTCCGCGCGAAACATAAACGAATGATTTTTTTAAGATATGGAATCAAATCGAAATCGAACCATTTGGTTCGGCTTTGTTTTGTTTGGTTTTAGTTCCATTTACCGATTGAGAAAAAAGAGAAATAACATTTGAGGAAGAAGAACCGAAGGCTGAGGCTTCAATTTCAGAAATTCATGCGACAGTAGTGGCTGAGCGTGACGATAAATGGAAAGCGGTAGTTGTTGGTCTTCATGTGAGAGTTGTTGTATAAATTGGAAAGGAGAAAAGAAATGAGAAACGAATTAAGATCTAGGTCTCCAAAATGAATTAGGATCTCCAATGTTCACGTTGATAATGAGAAATTGAAATTACATGATTTTTTATTTTTTTTTTTTTGTCTTGATTTTCAATTGAATTTTGATTTTTTTTTGTGAATTGTGATTTACTAATTTGTAAATATATATAATATAATAAAATTTAAATATTGAGTTTGATTATTGGTTCTAAAATTAGAACCAAACTATCAGAACCNAGTACTTAATTTATTACAATCATCCATTAAAAGAGAGATATTTCTTGAGAAGATTTTTGAACCTACATTGTATTTATTTCTTCATCTTCTCATTGAAACACTTTGATTGATTGAATCTAATTTTTGACTATCATATTCATCAAAGTTTTTCATCTAACACTTGAGCTATCATTCATTACTATTCATTGAAGTGTTAACATCTCTTAGTATTTAATTTGTTTGTATTATTTATTAAGAGAAGAGTTTCATTGTACAATCACTTTGATAGAGTGGGGGTCATGTTGAAGTCCTTTAAAGATCAACATTGTAAAAGGATCGTTGCTCCTTATTGTAAGTCGCTGTGTGGGTCATATTGAGGTCCCGTAAAGCTAAATAGTGTAGGTCTTGTTGAGATCCCTCAACATTGTATAAGGATCTGCACTCCTTGTTTGTAAGTCACCGGAAGCGTTGTAAATGGTTGGATTGTACCATAAGTCAATCAACATATTGAAAGTGCATTGCTCGTACCGGAGAGCTTGGTAACGGAGGACGTAGATCATTGATTTGGATCGAACCTCCACAATTATATCGTTTGCATCTACTATCCCTTTTACTTATCGCTTTTTATATTTGTGCTTATTATTTGAATTAATCTATTCTTTACTTACTTAAATTTAGATTAATTATTCGAAAAAAATTTAAAAAATCAATTCACCCCCTCTTGGTTAGTTATTCTTGGGCTTTCAATGTATTGCAGTTGATATTTTGTAAAATATCTTTCTCCATGTATCGTTTGTATTGGAGAAGTAAATACACAACAGAGCAATTCCCTGCAAAAAAAAAAAAATTGAATTTTTTTCTATAACTAAATTAATAATTTGTAAATGAATACGATGTTTTTGAATTATTAAATTACAAATAGATGAAATTGCACTTGTGCAAAGCAAAAAAAAATATATTCGCATTGTGCGGACACCATGCCCTGCTGTCAGCACATCGCGGACACCGTGTCCACACATCGCGGAGAGTTTATTTATATATATTTTTTTACACTGATCACTCAACATGGTAATTATTAATGCTAAGGAGTTTTATTCTTTTTGCTCATATTTTATGTTGGAAGATAAAAAGATTGGGTTTTTGGGTTATTTTATTAAGGTGGATTTTTTGATACAATTTATTCGCACGTTTGTTTATGGCCTATTTTTTTTTCTTTTTAGTTTACTCATTTGGTTTTTGTTCTACATTACGGTTTTGTACTTCTGTTGAAAGACATTGTGAGCATGCTTCTTGAAGTAAGTGATTGGTGTGATTGTCTTCTATTTTTTTATTTTTTTTCCTACCATGTTTACATATTACTTATTTTGTTATTATATCATTTTATATCATCCACTTTGATCTCATGAGAGATTGTCCTTTTTTAGAGTTGTGTTAATACTTTTGATTTTCTGGGTTGTAGCGTTTTCTGGTTAAATTTGAAGAAAATGAAAGTATGAAACATGATCTTTTAAAGTTCAAACATTTAATTTTTTTTTATCTAAGTTACGTATATTCTTATAAAAAAACTTTACATTTTTCGTTTGGAATTGTTTTTTGTTGCATTTTTCTATTTTCTTATGCCTCCTCACTTGTTCTACTTCTTCACCTTTAGGTTCAAAAGAGAAAGTTGGGACTATTCAAAGAACATAAATTGAAAGACGAGAGTTCTATTTGGGAGGAAAAAATCACTATGGTTTTATTTTGACTCCAGTTGTGATAGAGGGCACCATTCAAGTTCACTCCGGGCTAAGGTACCTGGATTTTACGTGATGATATATTTTCAATTGCTGAAAATAATTGAAACTAGACTTATTCATTTTGTTTAGATCTGTATTTTGTGTTACAAATTCTTCTTTTGTATGAATTATGACTCTTCTAATGCTCTTTGTCTTCTATGGAAGTTGTTATATTTGCTTTCAAGGTTTTCATGTTAGAAGTTAGTAGCAATATCTTTATATTTATTTTCAAATATGATGAACTTGCAAAATGCAAAAGATGTTTTCTAATTTTTTGTAGAACTGCAATTGGGTAAATGCCATGAGATCATTATCAATATGCGACTTGGTATTGGTTAATATACCAGCTTCAATATGTCATCTTCAATGAGGCTCTATGCTTGTTGCTTCAAACATTAAATTGTTGAGAAGATTGAAATTTAATGTCAGAAATTGGTAAGAACATTTTCTTAAATTCCAATTTACATGCATGTTAACCAACCCTAATCTTTTTACATTTGATGTCATCAGAACTTCTATTAGCTAAAGTGTATTTACTACAATTTTATTGATACCACAAGTTATGACATGTTGTAAAGAAAAAATATAATTTAATGAAGGAGAATTCAACACATTTAATGCACGGACAAAAACTAGTATATTAAAAAATGTAAAGTTGAAAATAGGAGGAAAAACATATCACTCCTCTATTAAAAGAGCCATCCTTGAATTCACTATTCATTTTTGTCACACTCCTTTTCACACTTACCCTCTTTAGAATTGGATTTGCTATAGTAACCGACATCTTCTACAGTGAATTGATGTTATTTGTTGACAAAGTCTTTTTATCTGGTTTTGCTGCAGTGATTGAGCCTTCTTTGTTGACTATTGGATTGATATTTTAAATATCTTCTTCTACAGCCTTTCAATTATTTTTTCTTATATATCTTACATGTTTTGGTGTTGGGTTTTCAAATTATTAATATTTTCAGTTCTCATCGTAAAGTTCCTCGGGTAAGGTTGCATATTATTTTTTTTATATATATATAATTTCTCGTGTTTAATATTTGTTCTTTTTTGTAGTTGCAATTATATTTTTTTTTCCATTGGAATAGCTTTCTGGAAGTTCATCTGAAATGGTTTGATGTTGGATTTTCAATTTTTTATCTTTTCACTTCTCACCTTCATGATTTTATTACTTTATTAGATAGTTAGAGCTTGTTTGGTTTAGATTTTTTGGAGGAAGAATTGATTTTGAATAGTGATATGATGGGAAATGTGTGGTTGAAAAAGAAGAAAAAAGTATTGATGTGATGTAAAATATTATTTTATTGAAGAATGTGTGGTTGAAAA
>CAIGRF010192030.1:53042-71672 GCA_903798235.1 Fraxinus ornus | reverse complement strand
CAGGTCGATCCCCGCGCCTTTTTTATTTCCTTTTCTTTTTGCCAAAAATTCTATTTATTTACATTTTACACAAACTCATTTTATACATACATATAATAAATTCAAATTTTTTTCTGTGTCTCCGCATAATTTTAGTACGGCTTGTCCAAATCCTTGACTATTATAAGTATGAAAAAAAAAGTTTTATTATGATACAATGGTTAAGAAAAACTACCAAAAAAATGAGAGAAATATATATTTTTTCCAACGCTAATATTACCTTCGTAACCACACTGCCCGTGTAATGCACGGGCAATATACTAGTATTTTAGAAAAGTGTGATCTAACAAGTGATTAAGTCAATTATTTTTTAGTGTCTAATATCTATAGGCAATTTATTTTTCCGCATTGATGGTAAAATAATTCTTTCAGCCCAAAATCCAGCCTAGCCAATAAGTTATTGAGAAGTGTTGTCCAAAATTCGTTAGATATTTTGTTGTCCAATTTGCAGAAACTCTAGCCTAGGTATCTCTCAAACTCTCGCGGAGCTAGATTACCAAATCTTCAGTAGTTTATAAATTCTATTTCTTCCGCAAACAATTAATTTTTTCCCCATCCATTTCTCCCCCTATAATCTTGCCTAAGTTGCCTTTTCTTTCTGTATAATTTTTGCCTGCCTTTTTTAGTAAAAGGAAAAATTGTGATAGGAAGTAGATAAAAATGGGGAAAAATCAAGCGTACAAAGCGATGCAGAGAACGCGGCTGGGCTCCAGCTCCGCTGGCCCTGAAGAGGTCGAAGATGGCATGGTTTGTACCCTTTCATACTGTTATGTGTATGAATATTTGTGTTTTAATTCGAATTGGGATTTGGGAATCTTTTGGGTATTCTAATTTTGTATGACTAGTTTTATTCCAGAAGAGGGTGGATGGAAATGATTATCACTTTCATAATTTACTGAAATGTAATGAAAATAGAATGACCAAGCTAATCCTTTTAATTAGGTCCGTATGATTGATTTAAATTTCAGAAAAAGTGTCACATAAGAAGAATTCAATTTTTTACTTTGGCTGCTTGATAGAATTTGAAGGTGCAACTACTTTGAGCTTTTTTTTTTTTTTTTTTTTTTTTTGGCGCTAATTCCATGAAAAATGCATTCTTGGGGTACTTAGGTTTTTATTTTTCAACTTACATGTTCCACCTTTGATGCATTTTTTCATGAAATTGGCAAAAAACAAGCTTAAAGTAGTTGTACCTTAGAATTCGAACTCCATTTCCACTTTCGTATCAAACAGCCAAAAGTAGAAATTGAATTCTTCGGACGTGGCATTTTTCATGGAATTTAAACCGATGAAACGGACCCTTAGTATTACTGGGGAACGTGAATTTAGCCTCATTTAATTTTTTAGGATTGAAAATATTGTTCAAAGCAAGGCATAGTGAATACTCAGAATGATTTATGATTTCTGGGTTATGGGTCGAGTTTCTCACTCTTCAATTTGGTTTTTGGAATTGCTGTAATAAGAGAAATATGTAAAATGAATTTTGTATTCATTAATTTTTCCTCTTAGAAAATTGGAAATGTGTTGCAGCTAGTCTAAAGTGTTCGGTCTTCTATTGTGAAGGGAACATGGTTATGGTGCCGACAATAGTTATAAGCATAAATTTGTTAAATTTTGAATTAAAAGTTTCTCTCTCTTTGATTTTAAAATGAATTTCGACTGTGGAAAAACTGATTAAAAATAATTTGAAGAAACTGAATGTTGTTCTGCGAACTGGCTACTTCATTACTGTTTCAGAAGTCATTGACTTCTTACAAAGAGAAGATGGAAATGAGATGGACACTTCTGTTATTTCTTGTAGCGACCAAAAAGACCAATTTTTGGCTTTCATTTGTCAATAACTCTATACTTCATCTTTTGGGGTTATTTGGCTCTTCGGTTAGAGAAATTTTCTTATCTACCTTTGACTAAAAGGACTAGATTGTTTAGATTTTTTATGTATCAGTACTTTTTTACATAGATGTATGACATTTAACTTATCTTGGCACTTGATGTTGATTGCGATTTACGATTAGATTACTTTTAGAATAGGGAGGATGTGTATTCTTTTGCTGTGCTTCTTCTGATGAGGAGTGTCACAGGTGGACAGTTCATTTCATTCACCAGAGTGGCATGCTGCTCGTTTGGCAAGTCTCAAAACTTCCCATACGGTTACTTGGGAGGAGTACAAAAGGAAGCAAAAGGTGATTTATGCGACTATATACTCTCCGGCCTGTTGATTTTCTCTTTACCTTAATATTTATCTTTATAGAAGTTCT
This sequence comes from Fraxinus ornus, assembly GCA_903798235.1. Lineage (NCBI taxonomy): Eukaryota > Viridiplantae > Streptophyta > Magnoliopsida > Lamiales > Oleaceae > Fraxinus > Fraxinus ornus. The sequence goes on along the minus strand of CAIGRF010192030.1, from coordinate 69,375 downwards.
AATATTTCTTGTTGAGAAGTATATTTATCACATTCCTTTGGTAAATCATGTCTCATTCACAATAGTGATGCGATCATAGTTAAATATATCACGAGAGAGTGAGAGAGAGAGATCATATTAACATGGTCAGATGTCATTCCCTGAAATTTTCTTATTTACTCCCCAATTTGGTCACCTTAGCGCTCTTGACATATTGAAGCATTGCAACTTTATGAGCAACTAACAGAGTAGCAGAAATAATTATTACAGTTACTGGAAATTAGAATTGAAAGGTAACTGAGTTGTCCTATTTTTTTAAGTAGTGGTACCACCTTACCTGGGTATTGCTGCTTCGTTTTTTTTCCCCCAAATATGGAAGAAGGGAAGGGGTGTCTTTTTGGATAATTACAAATTCCAGAGAACGAAGAGTCGTTGTGGATGTAGACAGTTCACTTCAAGTGACAACACCTCACTAAGTGTTGTTCAAGTGTGTGGGTTCTGAGTTTATGATTAGAATCATTACCTTGCTACTAAAGCTGGAATGATGCTTATTATGAACATAGCGATTGCTCATTGCCAACCAACTATCAAAAACAATTAGGTCAGTGCTTGTTAACCGGCTTGTATTCTCCTTGAAACATGCCCTACAAGATCTTCAAGTTTTACCTCTCCCTGAATTAGCTCTTATTCTAGCTCGTCATCCATTTGTAAGAGCGTCAAAGTGAACCATTTGCCTGTGGATGACTTCATAAGACTGACAGTTACTCCCTCCACCTTGAGAAAGAGCATTTTTTTTGGCATTGCTTCTTTGTAACGGAAAATGCATCAGTTCATATCTCCCATTTTTTCTAGCATTCATTGCTAGAATATCATTTAGTGAAAAAACAATGACATTCATTTTTGTCACTGAATTGGCAAAACTAATCTTGTAGTGCTAATATAGGAAACTTGAGTAAACCTTTCTGACATGAAGATCTTATCTTGGAAATGTGACCTAGGCAAGAGTTTTATTTGTGTTTTGAATAACTAAATCATATACTCGAAATCTTAAATAATTGGATTACCTCATTAATTCTAAACTACTTGCATTTGTAGTACAAGACAAATCGGAAGCACATCACACTTAACGCCACAAAAATTCATCTAAGAACTTTATAAATTATTCCTAAAGATTTCACTGGAAGTGATATATGCCCAAAAGAAGCAACTTCTACCAAAAGTTAATATTCTATATTCTGAACCTTTACTCTCCTGTATTTGCCTATTCTCTTATGTCCACTGCAAGGTCAACGTAAGGCAAGAGGCGTAATTTGCAATCCCTTCCTCTGGGTTATGTTCTTTCATATTGCTTACCATATTTAACAAAAGAATCTACGGTTATTGGCACGAAAATTGAGATATTATATGCCCATAATCCTTAACTTCTGAGGAGCCATTTGTTCGAATCAGCTTCCTGGCAGAATTTTGAGAATCTCTTCCTCATGTGCTGCACAAGTGGATTTAACTGAAAAATCTACCAGTAGCTTGGCTGCTTACCGGAATATGTTCATTATGATTTCTACCTTATATTTGACAGATTTTTTTTTTTTTGTTTATTTGAAGTGTTTGACCTTTTTTATTGGAGTGTGTGTCAAACTCTGACATGCTTAATTGCTAGGAAGAAGAAATGAGAAAGGGGGAGCTGGAAGCAGATAAAGATAAAATGATGAGAGAATATAGGGCACAGCTAGATGCTGAAAGGGCGGGTAAGCTTGCCCACGGAAGAAACCACTCCTGTAGTAAATCTGCTCGCAAAAAGGGTAATGCATTGTATTCTTTGAGGGTCAAAAAGAAATTTTTAAACCCCAATGACATACTGTTTATCTAATTGTTAAATGTTCTTGCAGATAAGAAGGACAAGGATTCAAGAAAACACAGCAGCAAGAAGCGAAAGGTGCACTCAGTTTTCTCTTCAGTTTAGGTGCTATCCATGCCCTTCTTAATGGAATAATTTATTGTATATGATGATGTTGTTAGGGAAATTGGAAGCCTTGTGTTACGTTTGAATCCAGTTGATTTTAACAGTAGCTGAATTCAATGCAATCTAATTTTATCAGTTGCTGTGTACTGCAATAATTCGTTGTTGCCGGCTAGAGGTTCTGGATGGAGATAGATCATAGAATCATTCCTTTAGGAGGATGGATATCGAGGTACGGCTACAAAAAGGAGGGTGGGTGGGGGTCTATTCTCACCTCTGTTAGTGACTTCATTAGTTAGTAATCTTACCAAATAATCCTTCCTATTTTCTTCTCTTTTAAAATGCCCCCGTAGCACTTTCTTATGTTTATAAATTTAATTTCACTTCTTAACCATCACAATACACGTTTAATTTAATTGCTAAATTTGATGAAATACATATTAGTTGATTTAGTTTTTTTCCTCAATATTAATTGTAAAATAAGAGAGGTACGAGCTTGAGTATATTGAAAACTTGGTATATGATAATTGATATCCTTGTGTCTGAGGTCTGACATTAAGTGCTTGTGTGATGGAACTTTGATAAATTTTTATCAACTTATCAAACTTCAGTTTTTACCACATGGGGCTCACAATTTTGATCAACTTCTCAACCGCACATTACATCAACTCGTATCAAAAGCTTTGTCAAACAACCCCTAAATGTCTTGAATGAGCTGAACTCCTATGGTTTAAGAATCACCTTCTTTTGGTCTCAAACTTTAGTTGGCTTCACTCAATACTGATTACTGAAAGCTCAAAATAATCTAGTTGACCAATATTCTTTTGTCAGATGTTTAGGAGCTCTAATCCCGTTCGCATTAAATCTGATTTTAATCTTATTTCTGATGTACACTGGTTATGTTAACTTATCTATCCATGGGAAAGTCATTACAAGTTATTCATTAACAATTTGAATGGTAACCTGTCAAACAGTCAGGTGCGTTCTAGGGAAAAAGATTTAGCTGCCTGCCAATTCTATTAGTCTTATTATGCAAAAATTTAAGGCGAACATACATTGCGACCATTGGCTCTCTTGTTGTAATTTCATCATGTACTTTAGGGTAGATATTTTTTGCTGTCGGAATAGGTTTCGAGTAGTAGTCATATTTCACACATCGATTACATGATCTTATTATGAGTATAAACTACACTTTGGTACTTAATTTTAGCGTTCAAGGAAGTCTTCCGATTCTAGCTCTTCAAGTTTGATGTCAGAAACTTCGAGCAGTGATGATGAAGAGAGACGATCGCGGAGATCGAAATCTAAGAGGAAAGGGAAAAAAAAACCTCACAAGATCGAAGCAGGCGAAGACTGATAATGAAGAGCCCAGTGGGCCTTAACCACTTTCTAGATTCTTCGGGAAAACATGAAAAGATATATATATTGTTCATCTTGTATTACTGATCTGTTTCTGCATCAGTATCTGAACTTCTGAAGTGGATTTTTCTTGATCACTTTCACTTTCAACTGAGGTTTTTATTTTCCTGTTTTGCTATATTATCAAGTGTTGGAAATTTTCTATGGCTCCTTCAATTCTGACAGTTTTTATGCTATTTTTTTACACTCTCTCTACCTTCAGTACTGATCAACATGTCGCCTGGTCTGTTCTATATTGTTCTAGTTCTGAGGGTCATGTCCTAAACACATCAAGGGCAATGTACGCACCATTTTGTATACTTGGAATATGAAATTAGAGAATTTTCTAGTTGATCAAATATTTGTGTGTAAAGAAGCCCAAATAATGCGAGGAAAACTATAGGAACTTATGTTGAATTTGTTTTATAAAATTACTCCTAGATAAACTTGGAGGTAATCATTATTTCAATTAGATGTTAAAAGACATGTTTGGTATGCAGCAATGGACAGTGTAATGAATAAAATTTAAGCTTATTTTTATTCATAAATAGAGTCGTTTCTCTATCATGAATGCATAATCATGGACTTATAATTGCCTATAGTTTTCCCCATAATTGTATTATGTATGAGAACCGATATAAAATTTTTTATTACAATTGTGTTGAAGTTCCAAAATGTGTACATGGGAATGACACTTAGGATTCGTTTGGCATGATTTTTATTTTTTATGTTAGCTTTCTGTAGAAGAGTTTTTGGAGGAAGTTACCGTAATTTTTGGTTGAAAACTAATTTTAAAAGGAGTTTCTTATTCCGGAAGTGATTTTAGAGGAATTTACATGGGACCACCTTTATTTAAAAGCTCTTCTAAATAGGAAAAATATTTCATAAAAATGAGACAGATGGGTCTAAAAGCGTCTTTTGGATCTTAAATGTTCATTTAGACTTTTCAAAATTCATACCAAACGTACCCATAGTTCAAGTTTGAAATGTATTGACTTAACAATACTTATCGTTCATAGGCACCAAGCTTAATCATGTGTCTAAACCAGCCAGCAACAATACTTATCGTTCATAGGCACCAAGCTTAATCATGTGTCTAAACCAGCCAGCCAGAGTCCAGACACCATTTATGGGTTGGGATTAGTCCACTCGACTTACTTTCACACCTATAAATACAACTCAAGCTCAAGTCTATGGCATTCAGAAAACCCAACGAAAGAGCAACCTTACTAACTCTTCAAATATTGGGTGTTGGCGATATGGGATTTGTTTCAGATATGAAAAGGCGACTCAATTAACTTGAAAGCACAAAATCAACTTTTGAATTTTTCATTGTTTTATGTTGTTTCATAGCATATATGGTATGTTAGATGGAATAGTAAGAGAAATTATATGTCATCGTATGCAGTGTTGTCTAGTACTATTTATTTAGCATATAATCAAGATCGTTTAGAAAAAATAAACAAAATTTGATTTTGTGTTTTGGACATCTAATTGCATACCAACTCCTAGGGCATATACGGTAGATACTATAATGAACGTTGTTATTAGTCACCCCGTGCCTCTCCCTAACTAATAAATAAATTACAATACAATGAAAAATAAATTGTGGGCCCTTGAAAAGTGCGTACAAGATGAAATAATAAAAATAATTTCTCAAAATGTTGATTAATAAGGAAATTAGCCTTATTCTTTAATGGGCTTTCCATTTTCTTTTAGCTTGGCAATGGATGCTTCCATGGCCTCCTTTCTCTTTTTGCTGGCCAAAATTTTGGCCGTTAAACCACTTATACTTGGGTCCTTTTTCTCTTGTGGGGGTGGCGGTGGTGGCCTTCTAGCAGCAGCCCTTGCTTCCCTATCACCACCATTCATAACAAAAATTGCACCTGCAAGCCCTAATAAAACACCCCTGCAATGCACACTAAAAACTAGTCACACTCTTATTTCTCGTACGAGGCTCTAATGTAAAAGGACATGTAGTGCATAAGTGAAGGCATCGATGAACCTACCCGCGCACACAAACCAAATGAAGAACGACATGTACGATTATACGCAATAACATTATCAATGAACATACCTACGTCTAACTTGTTTGTCTTTAGAGACATCGTCGAAACTTTGGCTGCAAGCCCATACCTTGTGGACATGCAAGAATGGCGAAGGAGTTGTCTTCCTCGATAATGTTGTGGTTGGTGCTTGGAAGGATAATAAATGGCTCATCATTGCCCTATCCCTTGTTCTTATTGTTTGATTTTCAAATGAATTGACATTGTTATGTGCCCCAAAAAAAATCTTGTATGGATAGTGTTTACCTCTCGAGTTTAAAGTTGAAGATTTCATTGGCTGTTTCTTGATAAGGTCTCACATTTGTGGACCCTACCCATGTATGGTAAACGAATGAATCCTAACACCCACAACTTTTCACGAAACTCTGGTGTATTTAGATCCACACGATAGACGCATCGACGTATAAACAAGAAAATTGTTCGATAAATTACTTTTGTACTTGTACATGGACACCCATTTTTTTGGAGAATAGAATTTTTGGAATAATGATTGATGAAAGAATGTTTACTGAAAAAGTCCAGAAAAGTTTTAAATTTATATGTAATATTATTTTATTGGGAGAACGTATGGTTGAAAGGAAGAAAGAGAAAAAAATGAGAATAAATGCCAAACAGGGGCTAAAACAATTTATTTCTTCTACAGTACAGAAATAAGTTATTTGAGAATTTAATGGCTCTTCTACTGGACAGAAAATACACAGAATGGGGTATAATCTTAAGCTTGTCAATAGGAATACAGCTATGTTGGCAGCCAAAAAGAAAAGAAAACAAAAGATTAAATTATGTAAAATTGCATTTCATGTCAAATAAATTCCAACTACAAATTTCCAACTAAAAAGGTCAAGAAAGCTGCAAAAAATGGAAAAATAGGTAACTANGAAAACAAAATCGTTAAAAATATTCCATTCTAAAACTTTTTCACTCATCATCGTCGTCTTCGTCTCCTACTCCTGCAGCATTTAGTGCATTCAATCTTTCAATCAAACGAGCCTTCCTCTCGTCGTAGGTGAGCTTCTTCAAGTTGTACCTGGGTACAAAATAGGAAGAAAAGATTAACCGAGCACTCACAGTAACATCTTAACATGTTCATGAAAGGAAAGAAGTCAGTTGCGTAACCAAAAACTATAATCGTGCTCGTAAAATACCAATATAAAATGCACAAATTAGAAATTGTTTGGGAATAGATTATAATAGGTTTAAATTAGTACTTGTGGATCCCAGAAATGTGCGATTACAAAGTAGGTTTGACTGATTATTATTATTGTTATAAATTAATGGGTGCCAGACAAGGGATAAATCATCTGAAAGTATTCTACGAATAGGCTAATAAAATTTCAACAGGCATAAACCACAGGCAACTGACATTTGTAAATAAGAACCACTGCACGTAGAAGAATTCATGACAACTTAGACAGACTGGATCCAACGTAAGTGTAAAACTATTTCAATACCTCTTGTGTTCCTTAGGCGGCTGTTTCTCAGATTTCTTCACAGTCGGGTCAGCACGGATAGCCGCATGGACTTTCTTGTACAATTCCTCGAGGCCATCTGGCTCGAGTCCTTTCTTGATATACTCACTGAAGTGTGATTGATACTTTTCTGGTTCATCTTCCATCAATGTCTGAAATATTTAACACAAACTGAGGAAGTCAGATTTCCTTTCTTCAATAGGAAAAGTTATCTCCACAATCATAGAAAAGTAAGACTTCAGAAGTTCGACATCACCGTCATGTATGCAGCAACGTGGCCACCATAAATGTATTTCCTGTGAGCCTCAGCATCAAGCTGCTTAGAATCCTTCACAAATCCAGCAAACCTCTTCTCACTGTGGGGAACATCTAATCCTCCATCCAGCGCTCCCTGCAATTAGCAACAAAAATTTTTAATTCAACATGGATGTATGCTAAGATAGTGCAGACGGTTCTATGAACCATGTTACGGTCTGGAGAACAAATAATCAATGAGCATCATAAGCCATTACCACAAAAGTCTATGACCAATGATGAAAAAACTCAAGAAACCTTTTTCAGATAGTTTTCAGTAAAAACATATCAATAGTAACATTATTAAGCAGTTGGAAACCTTAACAATTGAAAATGCTGTAGTTTATGGCGAATCATTAAGTGAATAATGTGCATAAAACACAGGAGGAATACTATATAAACCACATAAGAACATGCTTTAAGATATACCTTCAGAGCACCAAAAACATTAATAATGTGCATAAAACACAGGAGGAATACTATATAACCTCATAAGAATATGCTTTATGATATACCTACAGAGCACCAATAACACGATTTCCAGTAGTTGTTCTAATAAGACCTACATCAAGAAGAGCACGGAAAGGCCTTCTGCTCTCAGCTGGCTCAACTGAGTAATCCTCTCCAGATGCCTAGCAATAGAAAGGTCTCAGAAGAAGAAATACAGGAGGAATTACAATGCAATAATGAAATGATATTATAGTTGATATGCCATGGTAGTACCTCCACATTGCCTTCATACTCATCATCCATCTCAAGCGTTTTTAAGACACGGCGAGCCAAAAGAAGCCCAGTACAGTAAGCTGATCACAAGATTGAAATTAATATAGAGGTAGCCTTCTTTGGGGGAAGAGATCCAGGGTGAAGGGGGAGGGAGTGACACCATTGTGATACCTGCTGCATAATTTGTGAGACCCACTTCAAGTCCATAGCGAGGCAGTTCATGGGCATATGCTGCAGCCATGACAATATCTCCAGCTATACTAGCAGATACTATTTGTGCAATAATATCTTGGTTGGTCTATAATGACATTAAGGTTCTCAACTCTAAATTAAGCATATCAATATCCCATATTTTATCTTCATTTAGAACAAGTAACTAAATAAGACAAATAGAAATAAATATTTGGATCCATATCCATTGTAGACATAAAGGCTGCAAAGTTTTATCACTTGGAACACTAAAAGCAGAGAAGAGAAACTCTTGAATAAACAAATGTATTTAGCAGTTACAGATTACACGGATACAAATCGCACGACAAATCGATACTTTGGCGTGTTGTATTTGTTCTTGTCCTGATTAATTAGGCGAATCCTTGCCCTATAATCAGTTTTCCCGTCTGCATTTTGACAAAAACAAATGTCACTCAATAGAACCATACACTGTGTATCAATTAAATATGGCATCAAAGATCTACAGAACAGACAAATGCAGAATACAAAGCTCATACTATACCTCTCCTTCTCTTATATTTGACCTGAAACCTCTTGAAGTATGCTCTTGACTTTTGTGCTTTGACAAAGGCCTGCCATGAACACGTTATTGCTAAGTCATTTATTTTGAATATTCCAAACAAGTTACTCATTATTCACAGCAGAACAAAACATGAACCTAAGGTGCCACTGCGATTTTATACATGCACAATGCCTATAAGCACATGACTGCGCAAGCACAAACTCACAACTTAAAGTAACTGCATTAAAGATGCCAGTGTATACTAAAATTAAACATAGAACAGATAAATTTAGTCACCCCTCCACATAACTAAATTTTATATGTGAACCTCAATCCAAAAAAGCATACAAAGCCATAAATAGACACCTAATTATTGGAAGTCAGATATCTCCTTGAGCTAGACCTTGACAGAGCAACAGTGAGATTTGAAACTATAATACAACATAAAACAACAATACATATTGCCTTTGAAGTCGAACGAAATTAATCTAATAAATAAAGTTCAATTAAATAGATAAAAATGCATTCCCCGTACCATATTTTTTAAAGCTTCCAAACTTTTTGCCAAGTTAACAATTCCAAAAGAAACAAACTTAACTTTATAGATCTAATTAACTTTAAAAAAATGCAAAAAAATTTAGAAAAATGATTTATAAACCCAGAATTTTCAACTCCTTTCACTATATCGTTTTACTCATTTTCAAAGAGACAAGATAAATCTAATTAAAAAAAACACACAAACTTAAACCTGATTTTTACTTTTTCAATAGTTCTGCGCTCAATTTCTCAGCAGACAAATATTAACAGTTTTGAGTTGAAATTCCCAAAAATATCAGTCAAGACGTGTAAACATTCATACGTAAACACGTAAATGGGACATGAAAAAATGATCCCCAAAAATGATAGAAAAAGAGTATGAAAAAGAAGAAAAGATCCAAACCCAATTACCTAAATTTTACGAAAAGAAAAAAAAAATAATGATCAACAAAAGTAAAAATCCAGAATATACTTTCAATTTTACTGCATTTTAAAAATATAGAATCCCAATTCAAGAAAGACAAATTTAAATCCCGATTTTACTCTTCCCACTACAATTTCTCAGCTGAAAAATATTAACAGATTGAGATGAAATTCCTACGAACGTCAGACAAAAATGCATGTGCAAAAATGTAAAATGTAAAAATTAATAAAAGATAGGAAAATAAGTAAGGGTTAAGAAGAGTTACCATTGTCTCAGCGAGAGAATGAACCCACGTTGCAGGAAGAGTGGGCGAAAATGGTGATTTAAGAATTTTATATCTAAACCCTAAATCTAATTTGTGTCCCCAAAGACCTAATTTTTTGGGCTGAAAGGGGACTGGTTGGCCCATAATTTATAGTTTAATCTTTATTTTTAACTGGATTTTAATTATACTCCGTTTGATTGCAATGGTGAAAAATTGGTGGACAAAAAAAGAATTCTAGAGAAAATAATTGTATAGAACTTATTTTTCAGAGAATTGTTAATTAAGTATGTTTGATTGGTATAATTTTCCACCAGAAAAATTTTAAAATTTTGGATTTTTTTTGTTCTTTTGGCTTTGTTTTACATGAAAATTGTCCATTAAAATAATAATTTTTTCCACAATTGGTTATAAAATTTGTTTCCATTGCCAAAAAGTAAAAGAAAAAAAGATATTTCCAAAAAAATCATTTTTTCATCAAAATTTAGTGTTCGTTTGACTTTGTTTTACATGGAAATTGTCTATTAAAATAAAATAAAAATTACAATTGATTATAAAATTTGTTCCAATTGCCCAAAAAAAAATGTTGGAATTCCATTTTCCCAACAAAATGGTGGGAAAACTAATTCCACAATTTTCATGAAAATGTGCACGTGTGGAGTAAAGTAAGAAAAAAAATTTCATGCCAAAAGTTGACTATCAAACAAGTCAAAACATGGAAATTGCATGGAAAACCATGACTATCAAGCATAGCCTTAGCATGTGTTTGGTTTCCTAATAATTTACTTATAATCTTCTTATAATGCAAAAAATGAAAAAATAACGAATCTATGAAATTTTTTAATAATAAGTAGATAGTAGTTATCAACGTGTGACTATTTCTTATAAGTAATTTATAAGAAAACACAAGCATGTGCTTAGTATGTGTTCAGCTAACATTATTACTTATTAGTAACTTTAATTTACTTCTACCATCTAGTCAAAATTAAATTGAAATTCAACTACGCAATCAAAATTATTACTCGTTATTATCCATACATTTCTTGGTCCTACCAGTGTGCCTCCTACAAATTTCCAAATAAGTTGATAATAACCAATCTCGAATAGGAGCTCGACTTATTTAAAAGCCCATTTTGAATATGTCCATGACTCTATGAAGTCTGTGCACCATTAGACTAAGGACACGAGTAAAAGGTTCTACCTCAATGTTAAAGTCTTGTTCGGTACAATTTAAAATCCAATTAAAATTGAAAATATAGTCGTCATTGATCTCACTCGTCTAATAAAAGTCAACAATAACGATTAGTTTTTCAATTTTTTAATCCGATTTTAATCTCTATCGAACACGCCTTAAACTTTGATCTTTGTTAAAAATAAACCTACAAAGTCGATATATACATGTCGTGACTCTTTCATCTTGAGAGATCATGATATTGTGTACACGATATTTTAAAGAATAAAGCCCATTTATGGACGGAATTTGGTGTTGTTGAGCTAACTCATCAAGCAGACACAAGTTATCAAGTTCAAATTAATAATTTAAAAAGGCCTTTCCAAAGTTAAAACATTTTTAAAAAATGTTTTTTTAGAAAAAAGATATATAAAAGCTAGAGCCGACCTCTAACTCTTTCATTCATGCGAATCGGTGAGTGGAGGTCAAAGTACACATGATTCAAAATTGAAGGTGTGAAGTCCCAATGACTATGTCAACTTGACCTTTATTAAAAATAATTGAAAGAACACTTGAGAAAAAGTTAATAGTGTCGTGTTCATAAATTAACGTCGTTAGTTATCTCACCAGATTCATCAACCGAACCAATTTGAATTACTAAAGTAAGTCGATATTTGAGCTTTGTAAGTGACAATAAAACTCAAAACCAAGATTATTCATTCCACGTGCTCTCAGCATAAACAAGAAAAACACGTTCATTTGAAAGGATCCCAAAAATTCATTCAACACTTTTAGACAAACAATCTCTAAATTAAATCCACTAAATTGGACATCATAGTCCACGTGTTGGTCGGCTTCTTAGCTCGACCTCCTTATTAGCTAGGGCTATCCGTGGGTCAATTCGATTCGGTTCCAAAATTTTCGGGTATTTAATAAATGGACCTGTCGGGTCCAAATATAATTATGGAACCGTTCGAGTTCGGGTTCGATTCCGTTCAGTTCAGTTCCATGCCATAATTAAATTTTTTAACATTTATAACAACACTACATAAATATAACTAATGACATTTCATTCGTAACTTTTACAAATTAACGTAGCACAATTCAAAAATATATAAATAACTAGCTGTCGAATAACATTATTTAAATACATACAAATACCAAAAAGTAGATATTAATATTAAAATGTCGGTGATCCATATTAAAAAATTGAGGCCCAAGAATTAAAATTATGAAATGATCTGATTTAATTAATTAATTTGTTAATTTATTTAGAAAAAATAGTCCAATTTAAAAAATATATAAATAATTAGATGTCGAATAATATTAATTCAATCCATACAAATACCAAAATGTAGATATTAATATTAAAATGTCGGTGATCCATATTAAAAAAATTGAGGCCCAAGAATTAAAATTATGAAATGATCTGATTTAATTAATTAATTTGTTAATTTATTTAGAAAAAAATAAAAAAATTTAAAAAAATGATTTAGTTTTGGTTCTCATTCGGTTATTGGTTTAGATCCGAGACCCGACTCATACCCATCGGTTCTCGATTCGGGTACCCGTTCAGATATTTAACTTGTGAAGAACCGCTCGGTTCATTTCGAATTCGATTCGGTTCGGTACTTTTGGACACCCCTATTATTAGCTAACTAAATTTCTCATTTTGCAAATACTAATAATAAGTGTATGTGAAGATTAACGGAAATCAACTACATTTTCAACTGTCAATTCTTTTATTTATAATGAAAAGTCCAAAATATAATAAGCAAAAACTTTTTGGCACAAGAGACTCTTGTATATCGACCATATCAGTAAGCATTTCATAACACCTTACATGCGCGTAATGGAGATAAATAGCATTGTTATACTTATATAGTGACTAATTTGAACGAAATCATAACCCCGGTGACTAAATTGAAATTTTTTATCAAGGCCTTCACCGCCTTAATGTAATTAGACCAATTCCTTACCCCAAAACAGTTCTTGAATCGCCCTTCAGTTCTCCCCAAGGTTCTGCACAGTGTTTATTATACACGTACTTATTAGGTAATGTGAATGTATTATGTATACAAGTATACAAGAGTCTGTATCTTGTTCTTTTGTGTTTTGATGGCGGCAGATCTTGAAGTTTTGTAATGGGTTTTTACAGGGACGAACATATTTTTGTAATCGGAAACGACCATGTCTTCAGCTCAAGACCCCTTTTACATTGTGAAAGAGGAGATTCAAGATTCCGTAAGTATTTTCTTTGTTTCCCCTTTTATATCCCACATAAATAATTCTTTTTATTTGCTGAATATTTGTCATCGCCTTCAGGAATTTCTTTAATTCTACTTGGAGAATTGCGAGAGGAAAATATAGTTTATTTGAATTCATGCAACATCCGTGTTTTTTATTTATAATATTCCTATGGGTTTTTGTGGGATTTGCTCATTTTGAATTTGAGAATTCCTCTACTTGCTGAGAGGTCCGCAGTGATGCTAAGCTTATCGATTGTTAAGAAATCAGGAACGGGATGGTGAAAAGTTACCAGAAATGAAAGATGGATCACAAAAAATGGGATTAAAGCGACACTAATATGAATAAATTTGAATATGTAGCATTTATTTGGAAAAAAACATGGGTGAGTTTTCAATGAGAAGGGCTCCTTCTGCATCCCTTGATTTTCTGGTACATCAGCTAAGTATGTTGCATAGTTCTAATCAAGTTTCGAAATGTTTGAAGCTTCTAAGTGTTTATTACTATTGTTTCTCTTGCATTATTTGTTTGACATAAGAAACGATAGTAATAAAACATATGCTGTAAGTGTATCAGCACCTAAACATTATCAGTAGGAAAACTTTCCCAATAAGATTTGGCTTGAGTGAATATAGCCCATGTTTGAAAGAGATTAAAATCAGATTTTTAGTAGATTTCGATAAAAGTTGATGGAATGTGTGGTTAAAAAGTTGTGGGTCTTATAAAACGTGGTGTTAAAATTAATTATCGACTTTAACTTATATTTAATAAGATTTTTAGCCGTACCAAACAGGGCCATAGTGTTGTAGATTGTTTTTTGCAGCTTTGAGATGGAATAAGTTGCAAGGGATTGCTTGTCACATGGAAGCAAAGGATTGGATTTTCCAATTTTACCACTATGTAACCCAGACAATAACAAAATTAAGTCTCATTCCCAATAAATTCAAAGATGGCTGCATGAACCCTCTTTTGCCATTCTGTTTGGTTCATGGTTTGAACAAAGTTTTACTTTTCCGTCAATCACTACAACCTTCTTAATGTTCCGGGGCTTGGGACTAGCTATGAAAAACATAGATGGAATTTATATGGCCCAAAAATGTATCAAATGTAATTGAGCAGTCAAACACAGACTAACACTAGAACATCTGTACATATAGCAGGAATAGACAAAAAGGAAAAAGTTATGTGATCCCATGGGGTTGGTAAAGCCTATTCACCTGCTTTTTTTTGCCATCTAATAAATTGTTCATCCTACGGAACCAATGGATACACTTGGACCAGATGTTATGTTCAGAATGTTTTCTAAGTTGCAGTTTGCATCTAGTCTCTTGCTGTGTGGATTTGTTGAAATATAAACTGACACAGTGCTGGCTTGATTAGATTGATAAGTTGCTCTCAACATTTCACCAATGGGAACAAATGATTTCTGACAATGGAGAGAAACTTCATATCTCTAAGGAGCTTCTTGCTGGTTGCGAGAGCATCGAGTGGCAGGTATGGATTTACATTTGATCCATTGGAGGTATTGGATTTTGCTTTTGGTCACTGATTGATCATACACCTTTGGACTGGTTGACATTTACCCGTTTAAGCATAGTCGCTCGTCTAAGGTTTCGGGACAAAAAGAGAAGCGGTTTCGAGTGCTCGTGCCAATTTCGACCCCGGATTTGGGGTTGCACAATTTTTCCCAAGAAACCCAGCAAAGTTTGCTTCCATATCATTTAGATGCATTTATTTGTGTAATGCCATTTCTGCACTGTATTTTTACTTTTCACCGTATAACTATTACATTAGATTGCAAGTATCCACTGTATGTCATTATTTTAAACAGTGTCTATGTCTCGACATCACCATCACAACAAAGATAAAATTGCTGCATTAACAATGGCGATAATAATAGTACTCAACTAGTTATTTTCCATTGTCTTTGAATTTGATTTGCAGAAATGTATCTATGGCTTTCAAAATTATCTATGGCTTTCAAAATTACTAGTAGGGTGTAGCCTGTTTTATCAATACTGAAAATTGGTTTTCCTGATAGGAAGGTGGATGAATTGAACAAAACAATTGCAGTTGCAGCTAGAGATCCTTCTTGGTATGGTATTGACGAGGCAGAGCTTGACAAACGTAGAAGATGGACTGCTAATGCTCGTATGCAGGTATCAGCTATAAACCACTCTTTTTATTATACTCGATTACTTTAAGAGCATGTTTAATTGAGCTTAGAAAAGTAAAAGTTACTTCTAAGTGACTTTCTCTTTCCACACATGTTTGGATATGGTTCTTGTTAAAAATAGTTACTAAATTCCATTTTGACCAATAAAGAAGTTAATTTTAACACTTATTTGCTTACAAGTAAACCCTTTAAGCTTAGCCAAACATGCTTTAAAGTGTTGTATAAGAACTGGTACGCTTTTTGAGTATCATTGTTTTGATGTGCAAAGTGAACCAGACCGTGTATTGCAATTGTGTTTTTCGGTTTCCCAAGTTTCAAGTCGTCTAAGGGATCATTATGATAAATAGGTTGGAAACATGAAAAAACCTGTAATGACTGGGAAGCAGTCAAATGGCACAAGCACTTCTAGTGTAAATGGAATGCGACATGAACTAATGAGACTGCCAGATTCTCATCAGAATGACAAATCGAACCAATACGCTGCACAGGATAATGATGATTTCATATCCTCGGAATCAGACAGACAGCTACTTCTCATAAGGTGATATAGTTGTTCAAGACCTTCCCTTTCTTTTTATCCGTTATACATAGTGGTGGCAACGAGCCGAGCCCGAGCCACCAAAAAAAAGCTCGAGCCGAGCCCGAGCTTTTTTTGGCCCGAGCCGAGCCCGGCCAAAAAAATGAGGCTCGGCCCGAGCTTTCTGCCCGAGCCTTAGCGGGCCGGGCCGAGCCGAGCCCAAACCGAGCCGGCTCGGGTTTTATTTTATTTTTATGTCAAATCTACATTTTTTACTTAAAAAATTTAAAATTTGTACAGTTTTTACATATTATAAATTAAATAAAAAAGCTTGAGTTTGGCTTGAGCTTTTTGTGCCGAGCTTTTTTGGGCCCTAGCCG